>AWOL01S0016337.1:61137-93875 GCA_000715115.1 Nicotiana otophora | reverse complement strand
CCCCCCACCCCCCCACCCCCAAAAAAAAAAGAACCTTTTTTGCCTGATCAACACTCTTTTTAAGTTGCTTAATCCTGCATGACATAAAGGTTCTCTTATTCATATGACTATAAAAGCTTCCATAGCTAGACAAATCTTCCCTTTCCTTAGCCTCCAAAGTACAAAAAAGCCCATTTTTCCTCCACCATATCTCTATCTCAACAAAAAAAAAAACAAGGTTTAATTTCAAGCAAAATGAACAGCACTATAGGGGAAGCAAGTGAAGGTCCAGATCAATTTAATGAAAAAGCCTTTGAAAATTATGGCTATGGTATTGGATTTTCCCTATTAATCCTTGTAATTCTTATACTCATCACCTATTCTTCTTACTTATATATTGGAAAAAGATCAACCAATAACTCCTCTTCCCATATTGGAAATTCCAACACCACCACCAATATATTGGAAAACCATTTGATTTTCATTCAACAAGGTATTGATGAAGATACCTTAAAAAGCTATCCAAAGTTACTTTATTCACAAGCCAAAGCTCATAAAAAGGACTTAGTTTCTTCTTCAGGTTGTTCAATTTGTTTGGCAGATTATAAAGATAATGATAAGCTTAAGTTATTGCCTGATTGTCACCATATTTTTCATGTCAAGTGTATTGACCCTTGGTTAAGGCTTCACCCAACTTGTCCAAATTGTAGAAGTTCTCCTTTTCCATCTCCTTTGCCTACTCCTTTGGCTGAAGTGGTTCCATTGGCAACAAGGCAAAGCTGATTTTGTCTTGTCTTCTTCTTTTTGTTTGTTTCTTTTCCTTGTATGTAAATGATCCACATTAATGTACATGTTAGGTTAATTAATTGTTTTGATGGATTTAACAGTGTCAATATACTTTATATTATCAGTATACTTTAATATGTGATAACAAGTTAGTTTCTTTACTAGGCTTAGTTATATTATTATAAAGGTTTATTGTAATTTTTTTAAAGTGACCTAATTGTACGCATACTTTCGCACAACATAAAATTTGAAGTCTAGAGTCCTACAAAGGGGAATTTTTTACAATCCTAATCTTTCATTTTCTTCAATTTGCTTTACTGAAATTTTATGAATTTTATAAATATTTCTTGGTTCAGTTTACACATTTATTTATCAGTGCAATCATGCAAATAGTAAATCACGTGTATGGCTTAGAGCTGGCATGAGGGTAAGGAGGTTGCCAAATAAAATTGATACTTTCGTAATAAATTTCTATTTTTATTATTTTGATAACACCGGGGTATGAACAATGAAGGATCTATTTTTGAAAGTCTCAATCGATAAGAGGTCTTTAATTCCAGTTACTACTATATCATTTAGAACATGCTTAGAAAACCACATAGGAATTGGATTTGAGTATAATTACACAGTTTAGCATGTTTGTCTGGCCAAGTAATTACTTGGTCAGCATGAAATTGGGTGTAATTGGAAAGGTGTAATTACACTCTCCAATTCTCAATGGGGGAGAATTGGTAGTAATTACACTGTATAATTACAAGGTTACTTTTTAATTTCTTTCAATTTATTTATTTAAATTTATTTATTTATAACTTTTTATTTTCATTATTTTAATTTCTTTTTATTTTATTTTTACTTATAATTTCTCTTTAAATTTTTAAATATATTTTTCTTTGTACATTATTATCTTTTATTTCTCTACCTTTACTTCTTGTGATTCCATGTAATTGCTCATATATTTTATTTCTTATTTATTTTATTTTCTTCATTTAGCGTAACTGCGCTATTATTCTAATTTTTAAAACTACACCTCCTAATATTAGACATAATGAGTCATAAACAAACTTGGCATATAATATATGATGTCGCTAAAGTAAAAGTTCGTTATTGAATGAGGTTATAAACTTATTATATTTCCTAATCCTAAGTTGTATTAGAAATTATTTTTATTGTGTTGGAATTTGACCTATGTTAACCTATTTTTTATTTTTTAGATTTTAAAATTGTGTTATATTTATGGTTCCAATTTACTTGTTTTAGTAGTATCGGCTTGTTATTTCACATGCATGTAGTTCGTTTTTTAGTTAGAATTGATAGATTATTCTTGTCAAACATTTGATAATGTTATGACATTATATTTATAAATATTAATTTATTTTATCAAACATGCATTCCATGATATTCTTACAAAATGTATGTTTTTAGTTTCTATAATTAGTTAAACTAAATATTATTTGGAAAATATATATCAATTATTTTTACAATATTAGTTATAAATATATGATTACTAATTAATTTATATTCAAGAAAAAATATGCATCTTAAATACCAAATCTAATATCATTTATACTTATAAACAATTATTTGTAGGCATATATTTACTATATTAACTTTTGAGTTTTGATAATTACTTCATTTAAAAATTAATTTAACTGTGTAATTACACTTGTGCAACCAAACAGTACGCCTGTAATTACTTTGTAATTATGTTCTGACAAATAAGCAGGTCATCGCAATTACTAAATTGTGTAATTACTAGGCTGTGTAATTATTATCCTAGTAATTATACCAATTTCAATTACGAGGTGACTTTTCAAACAGACCCTTAAAGATTCTTGAATATGATTCGTTAATTTGGAAATATTTGTTGGTCTTCTAGCTAATACCTCCTTAATTATGAGCATTTTAAAAAGGAGGCAACACAATTTTGCTGACACAAACAGAAAATAATTGAATAAGGCAAAAGTGCTTTTTCTATTAAAACACTTATTTTAGAGAGTTGAAGTATTTTGGCCAAATTTTTAGAAAAAATTAAGTGCTTTTGATTAGTAGTAGAACTTGTTACAGAAGCTAAAAATAATAAAAAAAAATTCTCGTAAGTACTTTTTGAACCTTAGCAAAGCATAAATTGCTACTCTAATATTAGCAAAGAATTTTTTTAAATTGATTAATCAAACACAAATTATTAATCTCCAAAAAGTACTTTTGCAAATAACGCTTTTCAAAATATACTTTGAAAGTTTGACTAAATACGCTAGCAGTCGCATTAGAAGCAAAGGGGAATTAGGTGATTGACACTTAAATTATTCGTTTTTATTAAGTGATTATATTCCTCGTAGATCAACATTAGCCGGGAGAAATTCAAAAATAGCCAGATTTACAAGTGGTAATTGAAAAATAGTCACAGTTTCAAAAGTAATCGAAATTTAGTCATTTTTCATGTAAAGATAAATCTGAACGAAAACACTGTTCAAAATCCGAAAAATATTCCAGCATAATATGCTGGAACTCCAGTATAATATACTGGAACTCCAGCATAATATACTAGAACTCCAACGTATTATACTGGAGTTCCAGAATAATATCCTGGAACTTCAGCATATTATACTGGAGTTCCAGAATAATATACTGATCCAGTATAATATGTTGGAAGTTCATACACAGATGCTCCAATCTCCAATATATTATGCTGGAACTTTCCGCGTGTTGGAGTTCCAGCATAATATGCTGGAAGTTCATACACAGATGCATCAATCTCCAGTATATTATGCTGGATCGGTCTGTGTTGCAGCAAAATAGTGGTTATTTTTCAATGACTTTGCAAACGCCAGCTATTTTTGAATTATCAGTTCGAAAACTAGCTAGCTCGTGTTATTTTTACACATTAGTTGGATGTTGCAAAACTATATGG
This sequence comes from Nicotiana otophora, assembly GCA_000715115.1. Lineage (NCBI taxonomy): Eukaryota > Viridiplantae > Streptophyta > Magnoliopsida > Solanales > Solanaceae > Nicotiana > Nicotiana otophora. The sequence continues at coordinate 90,202 of AWOL01S0016337.1, read as the reverse complement.
TAGCATCTTATTAATATATTCAGTAGTTTTGTTTTTTCCCGCTCCAAATTATATGGAAAGCAACTTAGGATAACTTAATTAGCTATTGTTGCAAATAACCTGTATTAAAAGGCTGAGTATATATTCCTAGTGGTAACTGCTAAGATATTCCTAATCCATTATTTGCTATTATAGATTCAAGAATGTTGGTTTCTTAATTTTTGGTTTAAGGATCGGATAACTTCGATTTCCAAATACGCTGTGCTTTCCGTAACAAGTAAATAAATGATCTGGTAGTTAGTTTTCAATTGAGGAATTTATTTTTGTCCAAATAGAATCCTCCACCAAATGTTGCATGCCAAATGATGCAACAATGCTGCAATTTTTTTTATATGGTGGTGTTTGGATTAACTTGTCCGATTATTCTATCTGATTTTTATTTAATTTCACTATTAGTGGTATTGGTAGGGTTCTACGTACCAAGACTTATTGCCTGTTTGGCCAAGCAGGAGAAATCAGCTTATTTTGAGAATTATTTTTTTTAAAAGTACTTTTGGACAGAAGCAATTTGTGTTTGGCTAATCACTCTAAAAAATACTTTTGAGCAATAATTTGTGTTTGGCCAAGCTTTCAGAAAGTGTTTTTAAGTATCAAATTACGAATAAGGACATGAATATATTTACTTAATAGTTAATATTATAAGTAAATAAATAATCTTAAAAATTTGTTATTACAGGCAATAATTAAATTTATTTTTTATTTTATTTAATTAAAATATGAAAATAAAATTTAAAAGTACTTAATTCTTTTAATATAAGTTAAATATATTAAAAATCATTCAACAAATATAAAAGCATTCACTCTTAAGGTCACTATATATTAGAAAGCTATCCTAAAAATAATAAGAAATATGTATACATTAATATCCCAAGTATTAGGTTTAACGGTTATTTTGGTATATACTATATTTTGTTAAGGGTATTCTTGGTAAGAAGAAAAGTCAAGACTGCTTCTGCTTTTACTTTTGGGAAGAAGCTACTTTTTTCTGCTTCTCAGAAACTGCTTCTGCTTCTTCCCAAAAGCACTTTTTCCCCAAAAAAAGCTTGGCTAAACACCTAAGTTAGGGGAAAAAAAGTACTTTTGGGAAAAAAAACAAAACTAATTATGACCTCTTCGAGATGCTTGGCCAAACGGGCTATTAGGCAAATAAGAATAAATCAATTATTTTTGCCTTTCTTGAAACTTTAACTCTAGTCTTTCATAATTTTCGTCTTACTTTATTGACCGTGAGGCTACACCATTAGGTGCTATATTAATTATTATGCTAATATTACCAAGACTTAACCGTACAAAAGAAAAGGCTCATCAACCATGTCAAATTGTTGGACTATATCCATTTCTCGGTTCGTGCATGCCATTTTTGTAGAGATTTAGTTAACTTTTTTTTTTTTTGTATTATTCCAACTGTTTAGCAGATATACTTGGAGGAATTAGTTAGAGTATTAGACTGTCATATATATTATTTTAGCTATACTTATAAGTGAAACTTATTTAATTTATCAGAGGCCGGAGGTTTAGAGACAGGCTATTAAGTCTAAGGGTTTCAAGCTGAGCAGGACGAAGACGGAATATCTGGAGTGTAAGTTCAGCGTTGAGCCGGGGGAAGTGGCTGTGAGACTTGACTCACAGGTCATCCCAAGTGGAGCAGCTTCAAGTACCTTGGGTCGGTTATTCAGGGGGGAGGGGAGATCGACGAGGATGTCACACACCGTATTGGGGTAGGATAGATGAAGTGGAGGTTAGCATCTGGAGTCCTGTGTGACAAGAGAGTGCCATCGATACTCAAAGGTAAGTTCTATAAAGCGGTGGTTAGACCGGCCATGATGTACGGGGCTGAGTGTTGGCCTGTTAAGAACTCACATATCCAGAAGATGAAAGTAGCAGAAATGAGGATGTTCGGGTGGATGTGCGGGCACACCATGATGGATAAGATTAGGAATTATGATATTCGGGAGAAGGTGCGCGTGACTCCCATTGATGACAAGATGCGGGAAGCAAGGCTCAGATGGTTCGGGCATGTACAAAGAAGGAGCACAGATGCTCCGGTAATGAGGTGTGAGCGGCTGGTTGTGGAGGGCACGAGAAGAGGTAGAGGGCGGCCGAAGAAGTATTGGGGAGAGGTCATCAGGCAGGACATGGCGAGGCTTCAGATTTTCGAGGACATGGCACTTGATAGGAAGATGTGGAGGTCGAGTATTAAGGTTGTAGGTTAAGAGGTAGTTGAGTCTTGCCTTACTTCGTACCCTTGTAAGACTAGTCTGGTAGGGTTTTTGTCAAAGCTAGCTAGTGGCAATGTCGTGTCTTACTATTTTGTGTTTCAGTGCCGGGCCTATTTACTAGCTATCGCTTTTGCTTTGCATCTTTCTTCTGGATTTCATGTTGTTCCTATTTTTTCTATGATTTTTGTGGTGATACTGATATTGTCTCCTTTTGTCTTTTGTCCTCTTGAGCCGAGGGTCTTTTGGAAACAGCCTCTCTACATCTTCGGGGTAGGGGTAAGGTCTGAGTACACACTACTCTCCCCACACCTCACTAATGGGATTTCACTGGATTTTTGTTGTTATTTAATTTACAAACCAAATTGACTTTTGAATTGCATTCAATCCAAACAGCTCAGGAAAAAAAAAAACAATTCCCATCTATTGCAATAATCTGTTCCGGACAACTGAGGCTTGCTAAGTTGGTAAAAGCACATCCACCTACGATCGTTAGGTCCTGGGTTCGAGTCACGCTGGAGGGGGAGTGTGAAAACACTATATATCCTCCTAATTTAAGAGGGATTTTAAAATAAAAAATAAAAATAAAAAAAGTAATATGTTCCGACATGTCAAAATACAATGATAGAAAAAACATTCTTAACACAACTAGTGCATATAGCTAAAACAATCTAAAATAAACACTGCAGTAATCACCCAAAAGAAAATATGAACGTTTAGGGTTGAAATGTAAACTAAACAAACGGCAACAATGCTTAAGATGGTTAAAAAACTTTATTCAATATTAAAATTACCCAAAAGCCTATTGATGTTTATCATCTTCTTGAAAATAAGTCCCCGATAGAGACACCTTTCATTACAGAAGCATACATTTCCTTGTCATGTTACTTGTAGAAATACAGAAATCGAATATAGAGAAAGAAAAATGGCTAACTAGGCCCTTTACAACAACCCACCCCCACCCCCCCAATACAATACAAACACTTCACTAAAAATGTTATCCAAAATTGTGATATTTTATGTCATAGAATTGGGCCAAAAACAGAAAAGTAAAGAGGATTACAAGATTTTCACTTCCTGGAGACACAGATACAGTAACCAAAATTCCAACAACAACAACAAAAAAAAAAAAAAAAGGAAAGTTGCACAAACCCACAACCCGTGGCTATCGATCTGTCATCAAAAATTAATCTGTTTGCCTACCAATATCTACCATGAGGATCAATGTCTTGTTGCCCAACACTTGACTTCTTTCTATTCTTATTTCTATTAGGTTTGATGATCCTTCGACCTGATTTGTCAGGACCGCTGCTTCCCAATGAGAAACTCCCTCCAGCACCAAAACTGCTTGATGCTGCAAATGGAGATGGATTCTGAGTAGCAGCATGACTCTGCTGACCACCAAACTGGAATGGACTAGGCGTTGAACCAAACATGAAACCACCTGGAGAAGGCGAGACAGAAGGTTGACCAAATGAAATTGCAGGGAGAGATGCCTGTGCAGGATCCTCAGCCATGCTGTCTTCCATGCTCATCTGTCCATTGTTCACGGGGGCCGCAGTAAAAGGAGTGGAGTTCCCAAATATGGGCTGTGAAGATGATACTGTCGTAGAAGTTGAACAAAATGAAAAGGCTGGTGCACTAGGGGTACTGGGTGCTGATCCAAAGACTACCGCAGTAGCGCTTGGAGTATTAAAAGACGAAGATGCTCCAAATGTAAACCCAGAAGGGGTGCTAGAACTAAAACTAAAATCTGGTTGAAGCTTTGGGGGCTGTAAACTGGAACCAAAAATTCCAGCACTACTGGAAGTTTGTGAAGAGGAGGAAGTGGCTCCAAAAGCAAATGGATTAGGACTCACTGTGCTGCCAGCATTGACGGCATTTGTTGATGGAACTGAAGAGCTAACACCGAAACTAAATACGCCAGGAGAAGCAGTAGTGGAGGCCTTAATGACATCTGTTGAGGAAGCTGAAGAACTACCACCAAAACTAAATATGCCCGTGGTAGCACTAGTGGAGGTGCTGACAGCATTTGTTGAGGAAACTGAAGAACTACCACCAAAACTAAATGCGCCAGGAGTAATACCAGTGGAGGTGCTGACAGTATTTGTTGAGGAAGCTGAAGAACTACCACCAAAACTAAATACGCCAGGAGTAACACTAGTGGAGGTGCTGACAGAATTGGAGGAAGCTGAAGAACTACCACCAAAACTAAATACGCCAGGAGTAACACTAGTGGAGGTGCTGACAGAATTGGAGGAAGCTGAAGAACTACCACCAAAACTAAATACGCCAGGAGTAACACTAGTGGAGGTGCTGACAGAATTGGAGGAAGCTGAAGAACTACCACCAAAACTAAATACGCCAGGAGTAACACTAGTGGAGGTGCTGACAGAATTGGAGGAAGCTGAAGAACTACCACCAAAACTAAATACGCCAGGAGTAACACTAGTGGAGGTGCTGACAGAATTGGAGGAAGCTGAAGAACTACCACCAAAACTAAATACGCCAGGAGTAACACTAGTGGAGGTGCTGACAGAATTGGAGGAAGCTGAAGAACTACCACCAAAACTAAATACACCAGGAGTAGCGCCAGTGGAGGTGCTGATAGTATTTGTTGAGGAAGCTGAAGAACCACTGCCAAAACTAAATACGCCAGGAGTGGCACTAGCGGAGTTGCTGATAGTATTTGCCGAGGAAGCTGAAGAACCACCACCAAAACTAAATACACCAGGAGTAGCGCCAGTGGAGGTGCTGATAGTATTTGTTGAGGAAGCTGAAGAACCACTGCCAAAACTAAATACGCCAGGAGTGGCACTAGCGGAGTTGCTGATAGTATTTGCCGAGGAAGCTGAAGAACCACCACCAAAACTAAATACACCAGGAGCAGCACTGTTAGACGTGCCGACATTGTTCAATAAGGAAGCCGAAGAACTACCACCAAAATTAAATGTGCCAGGACGAGAACGAGTAGAGGTGTCGACGGCGTTTGTCGAGGAAGATAAAGAATTAACACCAGACGTAAATACACCAGAAGTAGCATTGCTGGAAGTGGCAAGTGCAGTGGTTACTGCTGTAGAAACTGCAGGACTAGCACCAAAAGTAAAAGCCAGCTGAGTGGTCCCACTGCTAGGACCGACTGAATTGCCCAATGTAGATGAGGCTGGAGAACTTGCCACAATACTAAATTTTCCAGATGCAGCAGTGCTGGAGCCAGCTGGGTTGCCATCTGAAGAAGCAGCAGAAACTATGCCAGTATTACTGGAAGCAGAACCAACAGAGGAGAAAGATGTCATTCCAGAGTTTTTAACTTCTGGTGATGAAGTAGATGATAAAAAATGAGAAGGAACAGTCTGCGAGACTCTGGCATTGTCTGATCCAGCTAGAGAAGTTCGAGCACTAACAAGCGACTGACCTCCAGTGCTGAAAACAGAACTCTGAGACTGGATACTAGCTGTATTATCTGTTGACATTCCTGGTGAACTAAAACCTAAAATACTATTTCCAGGACTTGTAGATGCAAATGATGAGCCCGCAAAAGGTGAAGTGCTACTCAAGTTGCCAAAATTAGTTGCTTTTGTTTTCAAGTCTGCATTGTCTGCACTGGAAGTTGCTGATAGCGCCGACACTGTTGGTGGATCTTCAGACAGCCCAAATTTGATAGGAGGTTCAGTTGATACTGAAGATGCTGCAGCGGAACTAAACAGGCAGCTACCTGAGGTAATGGAGTTGCCTGCTGTGCTGCCAACAGCAGTTGAAATGCTCGTGGAAGGAGCACCTTCGCTTGAGCTACCAGATTGAACATCCTTTGGGACATTCCTTGATGCCAAGAGGGAGGTGGCTGAGATAGCAGGACTAGGTGCAAACTGTCCATTACTGAAACTAGAAGTACTTGATGGAGCAGCAAATGAAGTTGAAGGTGATAGACCAGATGATAAAGCTTCTAACTTTCCATTGCTCTTTCCATGCTTCTGTGAGTTATCTGACTCGAAGAGTTCCGATGGACCACTGGCCAGGCCAAAAGGAGGGTTGCATAAGCTGTAGATAAGTGAAGAAACTTGTTACATGCTTTCAAGTAGCTTTAAAAAAGGATGCATAAAACTCAAAGGACCTCCAACTAATTTCCTTTTTCACTTGATTTTCTCCAGCAAGCTGCTAAGCGTTCTTAAAATCTTCATTATCCTGTTCTCAACTTAAAGTCTTCATTGTCCTGCTCTCAGCTTAAAGTCTCTTTGCAAATAAAATTCAACTACTAGACTTCTTTTAACAGGCGATTAACCTTTCACACTAAGGTCAGGCTTGACAATAATTACTCAACATTTTATTCTCCTGGGTTTTCATCAATCACATTAAAAAAAATTATAGTGTGTGAGTGCTAGTCAGAAGAGCTTCAGATGTTCAAATAGGGGGAGTGCGGAACGGACGAATTATAGAGAAAACAAAGTCTCTTCTCCATTGTGTTCATAAGTTAAAGGGGAATAAAGGGAAATGTACTGGTCACCAATTATTGAGCATAATTTCATTTCAATACCTTCGTATTTCTCCAGAAAAACATACATTGAAGATTACAAATCCCTATGCCTTTATCATTTACTTCAAAATCAAGCAAACTGAAAAGCCCCTTCACCTCAATTCTGCTCCCTTTTCTCCAACTCCAACTATTTTAGCGCCAACCAAACATTGGTTAAAGTCGGCAATCACACACAAATTGTGAACCTCAGTGTACACATTCCCTTTTGTTACAATATCTCTTAATTTTTTCTTTTGAATTACCGATTTAGGGCTAGAAAACTTGATATTATCACCACAAATCAGCAAGTACAATTCAGAATCCTAACCCTTTCTCTAAAGGTTAATTATTATGTGGCCTAATCTTCTGCCATCAGTTTGGCTAGTAACTGTCTTTAACTTCTGATATTTCATAGTTTAAGAAAATAGTCTTATATATACCTGTTTCTTTTAGAGCAAAAAAGTACACAACAGCATTGTACATGAACAAGAAATCATTAGCGATCCCTTGAATCATGTGAAAACAACATTGGAGGAAATGCATAGAAAGGTAAAAAAAATTCGGCATCTGTGCACTGACACATGTACATGAAAAAGTACAAGTAAGAGAAAAACAATAAGTCAGGTACTCTTAGCAAGGTATGTTCAACAATAAGCACTCGCATAGCTGCTAACATTATCAGTAGACACAAATGGATGGCAGAATATAAGGTGACAAAGCTGGTCAGGATTAATATATATCTGAGGGATATAACAAAGTAGGAACCAACCTGCTCGAGCTTTCTGGCTCTAACCCTGTGAGTGGGGGTGACGATGAAAATAGAAGTGCTGGGACCTTATCAACACTTGGCTCTTTTGATTTGTTAGACCCAAATGATCGCAGGACAACCTCTGGTGACAGGGAATTGGCACTGGGCAGGAAACTGGTGCTATTGACGCTGATAACAGCAGCATCAGGAGACTCCATATCATTTCTTTTGTTCAAAATCCCCAGAGTAGCCTTCGTTTTAATAAAAGCTGCAGGTTTGTTCAGGGCTCCATCAGTAGATAGAGACTTCTTTTCAGCATCAGATGTACCCATCTTATCTCTCCCTTCAGCCACTTGAAATGCAGACTCATCAGAGTTTATGTCCTCATCCAGCTCAAAAAAGTCCTGCAAAGATGAGGGGGAAAAAAACAAAATGACTATGAACTGAGTTTGTTATGGTCTGCAAAACATCAAGCTTAAAAGAGTCCTGGTGAAGACACAGATGACTAAAACTAAAAAGGCAAGTAGCCCAAACTTTAAGTGAGTAATGGCCATGAAGCAGAAAAAAGTACTCCCTCCACTTCATTATATGTGATCGAGTTTGACCGTACAGAGAATTTAAGATGCTAATTTGACTTTTATAACATAGTAGTGATTGATGAAAGAGAACTAAAATAGTGGTTGAAAATAGAGCAAACAATCAGGTTAATGTGTGAATAGTTAATGAATTTAAATTCTTGAAAGTTGTGAATTTTGCTGAAAATGGAATAGGGTCAAACTTTTCGGAACATCTTAAAATAGAAAGAATGTCATATAAATTGGAACTGAGGAAGTATAGGCAACACAAGCAAATATTAGGACATAATGCAGTTCTGACACAGCAGCAGTGGCATCAGCTGCAGAGCAAAATTAAATAGCAACCACTTAAACAGACCTCTAAACCTTGAGTACCTTGAGTATCTACTCATATATGGAATTGGACAATAGAGAAATAGTCATTGAACCACAGGGAACTGTCTGAAAAGTGCAATACAAAGAGCAAGATGTTCAAAAGCATTCACAAGATACACCAACAAGGTCAATTAGGGGTGTTCATAAAAACCCGAAAAATCAAACCAAACCGTAAACCAAACCAAAACCGACCAAGAAAACGGACACTTTTTTGGTTTGGAATTTTAAAAACCGATCAAATTTGGTTTGGGTTTGGTTTTAATCAAAAAATACCCGAAAAAAACGAACCAAACCGACTACAGAAGTAGCTATTTAAAATTTATCATTACACCATATAAAGTTTTTAAAATTTTATAGTACATGTTGATCATTTGCACTTTTAATCTAGTTCTTTGCTATTATAATAATTTAGTTTCTTGCCTTTACATTCTAGTTTGATTGGTAGTTTTCTTTTGCTAACAAGAATCTATTTCATGTTAAAAATAATATATTTTTAATTGAATCCTTAAAGTATTCATCACTATTTGATTCAATTATCATCAATATATCTTGGTAAATGATAGATTTCTCAAAAAGCAATCAATAGTGTTACATTGAAAATGTAATCGCCGGAATATGTGTTTGGTAGTGTATGTCTCATATTTAAGAAAAATCGATAAATAATCAAAAAACCCGGAAAACCTGACAAAAATTGACATAAAATGAATCTATAAAAAACCGACTTAATTGGTTTGGTTCGGTTCCAATATTTGAAAAATCGACTTACTTGGTTTGGTTTCTTTTTAGGGGGAAACCGATCCAAACCGAACCATCAACTCCCGTCAATATATGTTGTAACACGGTATACTCAAATTCAAAGCTAGTAAAGACAGTCAAAGATTCCAAGTGAGTTGAAAAAAGGGAATGAACCTCATGTGCGCTCATCCTAAAAGCTTGCTTCTTCTGAGGTTGAGCTGCAGACGTTTTATCCAGGGAATCAGCATTTTCCAAAACTAGTTGAGCATGTTGAGCATCTTCGAGTGAACATTTTGCATCATTCTTCCGTACAACGGTGGACTCGTTAATAGATCTCCTTTGCCCATTTTGTTCTATTTTGCCTTGCTTCTGCAAACTAGAATCATGGGCATCAGTTGGAAAAACCTTAGACAAATTTTCCAGCTTATGGCTGTTGTCTTGTGCACTATGAAGCAGCTTCGGCGAATCCAAAGACTCCAAGCTTTTAAGAGCTTGTCCATGAAGCATGTTCAGTGTCAATTTCTTGGGTGTTTTATCTTTCCCTGCAACTTGTTTTGATTCTGATGACTTCTCCTTTGGGGTCAGATATTCAAGATGATCCAATATCTTCGCAGCTGTCTCACTGGACTTGGAAGGAATGTGAGCATACCTTGTCGGCACATTGTTATCTCCAACAACTTTCGCGACCTCATGATAAACGACAAAAGAAGAAGCGACCCCTGCTCCTGGACTAGGACGAGAAACTCCATTTGATAGGAGATTGGGTTTCTGTCGAGTCCTACGCATGGGGCCAACAGATCCCAGATCATCTTCTAGAACAGAACTTCTCCGTTTGAGTGGCTGAAGGAGGAAAACGTGAAATTCACTCACAGATGGTAATACATAAAAATAAAGAATGCAAATCAGTTCAAGACCACAGTGATTGCAAAGTATACCTGTTTAGAGCCAAAATATACATCATGCTCCAAGACTGACTCAGATAAAGAAGGCCCGCTATATGCATTGTATGTGGAGCTACTAGCCTGATAGAGGACCAAAGTTAAACCAAAAATTCAAACAAATTAAATAATCTCCAACAGTAAAGTAGGCAGAGAAGCAAATGCACCATTTGACCACCAGTTTGACGAATTCTGGAGTATGGAGCGCGCGCCATGTTGTATATTGCAGATCTTCCACGAGATCTTGGAGTGGTAAATCCATTTGCTCGAACTCCAACAAGATCAGCAATCTTTGTTGTCACTGATGTAATAGGTAAATTTTGGGAATATGCTATATTCTTTAGCAGTGGTGTATCTACTCTCACAACTTGACTTTGCGAACTCAGAATTGATGATGACATCTTTGAAGGCATAGTATCCATGTAAACTTTTGCCAGTTTAGCAGGAGATGCAACATCACCTTTAGGGACCTGGAACCATCAACAACACAGATGTCAGACTGACCCAATTTTACAAATTGTCACAAAGCTAATATGCGGAGTACCCAGGCAAGGCATTCATCTTACTCTTGAACTTGTGGCAGGAGTACCAACAGCTGCATCATATGTAACCTTCTCAGCCCTATTTTTTTCAAGTAAAGAGCTAGAATAATTGGCTAAAGGCCTATATTGAATGGATTCAGCTCTCTTATCATTCCCAACAGAGGTATCTACAGTTTTGGAATGCAAAAGTTCTGTCAAACGGTCAATTTCAGCCCTGCACCCACCAAATTTCATATTAGTAAATATCACATGCCACCTTGAAACCAAATATGAATATACTAGGAACTGTCAATTCTTTCCTTTTTTTGGGGGGGAAGGGGGGATAAGTTTCTAGAAACTCAATTCAATTGAACAAGATTCCTATAAGAACATTAGCCTCCCAGCAATCAATTAAAAGTACTTAATAAGAAGGATGCAGTGGCTACCTCTAAAAAGTAGTTGCTAAGACAAAAATGAGACGATGAAACCAGAGCGTATGTTTACCTAACCCTCCATCCAAGATATAGATGACCTCATTTGAGGCCAACATCAAGAACATTAAAATTCAGATAGATAACTACATTAGAGTTCAAAAGAAGATGTTTAATCAAAATGAAACAAAAGAGTAATTACTAGGAAAAACATCACAAGATCTAAAGCATATTTAATAATTGCGAAATCGGTTGTTTACAGCTTCGAAACTTGAGTGAATAATTGGCTCCCAAATCTACCCTTCTCCACTTAAATACCAGAATCAATCAAGAAGGATTCAAAATGATGACATGCCCCTACCACACATCTCGCTTTTTACTACCTTTACATTGAACCAAAGTACGGGGGCAACAGCAAGATCAAAATTCTATGACTTCTAGTTTGCTATTGTATGTTATTACGAAAACACACATTAGAAAAAATGGCAGATTTAACCACCAATAGAGTATGCAGCAGCGCAGTCAATTTACATTTGATAGACATGCAGAAATACCGAAAACTGAAACAAGAGATAAAACAGATACAATTCTAACAACTGCTAGGTTATCCCAAAGCTTACCTGGTGAATGTCTTCTGTTTTAACAGTTGCTCAAGCTCTGAGAATGCACTGCCCTCAGAGCTGCACACAGCGTTGCAAATTTCATGTCCGGTGACTACTACTGCTCCAGCATGATCCTTCACCAAAAAGAAGAATTGTTCCAGAAGAGGAAAGGACGAAGGGGGAACTTTATCAGGATACCATACTATAAACTTATATCAAGTTATTATTCTCAATAAACAAATGATTGAAGTCTTGTGAAACATTGGACCACCAATACAAGTATATGAGCAAGAAAAAAAACCAAAATTGTTGTGTCTAGGAAGATGGACAATTCTTGTGATCCAAACACGTGAAAAATAAAATATATAAGCACCAGGTTTCAGAACCTTTGAGGACAAAATTTGCATAATAAACTTACATTAGGACAAGACTCCTGCTGCAGATCCTCTGGTTCTTGTCTTGCTTCTGTTTATACCGAAAAGCAAATCAGGTCTTAACTAAAGTATGGTAAAACTTAATGAAAACAGAAAAAGAAGCAAACAAAGCTCATAGGAAGACATTTGTCTAAGAAATGTTACAGAACAATTTAGAGCAACCCGCATAACAGAGAGACAATAGATGCAAAAGCCACATTACTGGTTTCTCGTGACGTGGAGGAAATATGAATAGCGCAGGAATGTTTTTTGATAGGTGATAGTCCAGGAACTAAAATTTCAGAGCAATTTCCTTCCCAAAAGAATTTCAGAGCAAATAAACTTAACCATACATGCCACTTGCAATGTCAGTAATTTGTCTCAATTGATCATTCGGATAAGGAGTGGTTAATAATTAACACGGGTTGCACAAGACGAATTTAATTATGCTGGAACTCAGACATGTTATCCATTTCAAAGAGACAAAACAGATGATGCAGCTTTTCTGCAATAGCCAGCATAAGATATATAAACCTCAAGCGTTTGCCTAATGGTCAATATTCGTCGAGCTCCAACCATAAACTCGGGTAACTTGAGGCTAAGCCTACTCCAACCCTTTCAGGCAACCATTACATCACTTTAAAATGGAAAAACAAAAAAGGCTACCACTCGTTAGACATAACTAACTAGCTCCCAAGTTATGTATAAAATGGGAGATCGATGATTTTAATTAGTGCAGGCAAATGAACCAGTAGGCTGGGCATGTTCAGCTTGGTTAGATCAGTGAAAAAGACCAGACTACAACAGCTAGAAACAATAATATAGTTTTACTTCAAAAGCTCAGAAGTTGTCTAATCACTATGTCTGGAGTGGCTATCATGCACTTAGTAGGAAAAGGGTACCAAATATGTTTCCCTAGGAGCGGAGTAATCTGATCCTTTCAAGATAATCAAGAAGAGCAGTTCATTATGCCTCTAACTTAGCTCCTTGATGATAGATCACTTCTATTCTAAAAGAAATAGGGTTTGCCCATACAAGAACTACAGGTCCCTAGCCTAAGGCTAAAGCCGTGAACTAAACCCTCATGAGAGCCCTCTATTTGACTAACATACTCCCTTTTTTATCTCCATCGTACCTTCATATCAAAGCTGGTATTAAAAGTAGAATTAGCATAATTCGCAGAATTAGAAGCCTTTGAACAATTTGCTTCTGATCTCGATTAAGCTACTATAATCAATTGGCAAGAGGTGAAAGATTACGTGAATTGCTTACCTCTTAATTGAGATGAGACAGGAGATTCAATCCTTGAACGAAGTAAAAATCACTTTGACTCAATCATACTACTTCAAATTAGCTTAAGTATTCCTTTTTTTCTTTTTCTTTTTAGCCCATGTTATCTAATTTATATCTAATCATTTTTTCTGGAACGAAGAACATCTGAGAGGGAAAACTTCAATTCACAATTTCACATACAAATAGACCATACAAAAAAGTGTATACAGGAACAAAGCAAACTTTTTTTAATAAACTTTCTGAATTTACCAAAGAAAGAAGGTAAAATTTCCAACTAGACATTACCAACTGATAACATGAAACAGCTTGAAACATAACAAAAATCATTAAAGCATTCTGCTTTTTGGACATAGTTACAAAAACTATTACTACTAAGTACTAACTGCCTCATTTCAAAGTTTTAATGAGCAAAATTTAAAACTATTTTAATGAGCAAAATTTAAAACTACAGCATACATCATAATAATAGAATTCTGTTATTTACGAATTCAAAAAGAAGAAATGATAACCAGTACCTTTACAGCTCCATCCCAAACTAGTTATAATTCATTGTAGGATTTAAGTTATATACATTGACAATGTAATAAATTTTCTACTCCGTCACCTTAATTTAACATGTCATAGCAAGTAACTTACTCCTCCGACTGTTTTTTATATGAAATTATGAACATATTTCCTTTTTAGTCCGTTTCAAAATAAAATGAACCCTTCCCTAATAAGGAAACTCTTAATTTTCCGATTCCAATATTATCTTACTTAGAAGGTTTCACAGCCACACAAATGGTATGTCATGTTTTACATCAAAAGTTTCAAAAGTCCCGTGTCCATGGAGGGAGTATTTATTTTAGGTTAACAATCAATGTTATTAACTAAAGTTACCAGCAATTTTCAAGTTTAGGACTAATGTCTAAACTGCATACCTTTCGTTTTTGAAAGAGCTGTACATATTTTCAAGTGGTAATATAAAATAGTTGGTTACCAAAACAACTAAAGTTACCTGCAATTACTTTTGATTGGCCAGTGTAAAAAACTTAAACTCTTAATTATAAGACTCTTTTTTATAATTATCGAGCTCCACTAGACGTAACAAAAAGGAAATTACAACTTTTAACAACAAAAATGCAACGCAACAGAATAACAAGCAAATTCAGAGCAAAAACCAAGCAATTTCAAATACGAATATATAGTCCAATAGAGAAAATGTGCAAAAGGAGAACCTGTAGGAGGAAGTGGTAACGGCGTTGGGGGAGGGAGAAGACGTTTCCGAAAGAGCGACGAAAAGAACCGTTGAGCACCGGAAGTGATGAGCTTAGTGGCGGGATCAACGACGAGTTTTGTGAGCCAACTAGGGTTCCGGAGAGCCGTGGGAGGGCGATCGTATGGAGTAGTTTGGTTCTTAAGGAAAGGTCGTTTCCGGAACTTTCCTCCTGCTCCGCCGCCGGCGCCTTCGTAGGCTGAGGAAGTTGCCGTTCCGCCGCTGCCAGCCGCCGCCATTTATTCAAACCTTCCGAGAGAAAAAGACGAGGGAAAAAAATTGGAGAGGGAGGGAAAATGGGAAATTAGGGTTTTATTTCGTGGATTGAAACACGGAAAGAGAAAACAAATATCGGTGACTTGACATTGGCGGGCGTGTCGGTAATTAATCATTGTTCAACATTTCGTTTTGCCATTTAAACTCTTCTACTAATTTTCAAAACTTAATCCATTTACAACTTGTTTGGGTAGTTGTTACTCGTTGGATTGTATCCTATTGTTATTTTAAGTATAATATTTATATTTATTTTAATTGTTACTTAAATTTTATTGTATCGTATCGTTAAATCTATAGTTACATAACGACGAAAAATATCATTTTATGGAACGACAAATTTGGTGTGGTGGCATTTCCTTGCTTTTTCCTCATCTTGGTCTTCCTATTATTAAATAATCATATTTTATCATTTATACTACTTTTTTATATAATAATTTTATTGCATATCCTATTTTTTCTTAGTAATGTTGCAAGTTTATCCTTTATATTGTTTGGTGCATGACATTATGGAACAACGTCAAACGATACAATCCATCCAAATATTGTATTCATCAAACAATACAATACGATACATTATGAAACGACATGTAACAACAATCCAAACAAGTTGTTAGTGGGCGTTTGGACATAAGAATCGTAAAATTCCCAAAAACAAATGATAAGTGAAAATGGTATTTGAAAATTAGAGTTGTGTTTGCACGTGAATATAATTCTGGGTTGTTTTTGAATTTTTAAGTGATCTAGGTGAAAATTTTGAAAAATAACTTTTTAGAGTTTTTAAAATTTTCGAAAAATTCCAAAATTCATTTTCAGGTGAAAATTAAAAATTTTATGGCCAAACACTTATTTCGAAAAGGTTAAAAAAATTTGATAAAAAGTGAAAAAAATCTTATGTCCAAACAGGCTCTTAATTCACGATATTTGCATAAATTTAAGGGTCCGTTTGGCAATTAAAAAAATTCTTCTTTATGGGGAATTAATGTGTGGCTATAAAAAAAAATTACTTAAAGTTAAATTTAAAAAAAAAATGAAAACTCCAAAAAGTTATTTTTCAAAAATTTCACTTCAAATAACTCACAAAACTTAAAAAAACGGCTACAAATTATATTAATGTCCAAACACAACTATACTTTTCAAATGTCATTTTCACTTGAATTTTTTTACTTTTTTTTCTTGAATTTCACAATTTTTATATCCAAACGCCCACTTAAGATATGAGGATTAAGAGCTTCTAATTCAGATTTTGTTTCTTTATTTATGTATTATACCGTAAACTCTCAAGTTTAAACATTCTAAGATGATCACTTGAACATGACACAAAATTAATATATTTGCACTTCACTCCAAATACGTCTTGCATTTATCGAGTGCCTAGTGATTTATAGATTAGTTTGATTTGTGAAATTGTGTGATTTACAAGTTAGGTATTCTATTAAATTGTTTCGTCTTATGTAGTTTTGAAAATCATTTTTTTTAGAATTTAGTACATATTTACACCTTATTGTAATAATTACATGTGCTTTAAATTAAATCTATAACTATATTAAAAATACGAAGGTCCTTAGCAAAATGTTATTCGTCTTTTTTATCATTTAATAACAACATTTACAACGGATAAACTTGTAATTTAAATTATTTTTCTAACATTTAGAACTTTATAAAATCAATTAAAATTTTGCATATTAAATCCTTCCTTATCAAACTAGGTAAGAATACCTAATATTTAGGAATTTAATATTAATAAAGCTTTTACCTTTTATAATTTGTACTAGTCTAAAATAACTTCTTTTTGCAGTCTTAAAGAATCAAGATAAGAACTAATACGGTGACTTCAATGATTTCTAATAAAATTGTAATATGGGGACACAAAATTGCATATTAAATTAAAATTATTTAATACAATAACATCTAAACTAAAATTATTTCAATGCAAAATAATTAAATATTCATTTATAAAATTCTCCTTTCAGTCATGCAAAATAATTAATCCAATTAGATTAAGCACCCAAAAATATTATTTTGATACCATATTTAATCATACAAAATCATACAAGCCTAAATCAATGTTATAAAAGCACGTAATCTCTATACGAAATATTGATTGAATTTTTTGCCTTGAAAAGTAAATTTCATATTGAATAAAAATACAATATAAATATTTTACTAATATTTAGGAGTTTAAAAATAATTAAATTTTTATTTAGTAAATTATTTCTTATTTAAACTATGTAAAAAGTCCGAATATTTAAGACTTTAAAATAAATAATATATAAAAAATGTCTAACTTAATATGTATGCACACTCAATGAATTCTATAGCTTTTCATAGTAACTTGTTCGTCCCATTTAATTTTCATGTTTTAGTAATGATTTCTTTGTCGATGCACGTTTCGACAAAGTTATGAAACTATAATTTTTTTTCTTGTCATTTCAACAGCTAAAATCTCAGTAAATGAATAATATTAAAACCTTTGAAGGGAGATAAATTGAAAAAATATAAGGCTCAAATTTTAATTTATGTTATTTGACAAATCTTTAAAGAACCGTAATAAAAGTCTATACCTTATTATGCCTTTTCGAATGAACTTGAGAATATAATTTGAAGAAAATTTCAGAACTCAAATACACTTGAGATGGGGAACACGTGCAACGTGCGTACACTAAAACTAGTTACCAAATAAGTGTATCCAACTAACCTCCACATTATTAACAATGAAAAAGAAGAAACAAAACACATTTTGTCTGAATCCATTAGTTGTCTTGACTGTTGAACACTAACTGTAACTAGGGTTGTTCATGGTTCGGTTTGATCAGTTTTTACCTAAAAAGAAACCAAACCAAGTAAGTCGATTATTCAAATACTAAAACCAAACCAAACCAATTAAGTCGGTTTTTTATCGATTCGGCTTTTGTCGGTTTTGTTCGATCTTTCGGTTATTTATCGTTTTTTTCTTAAATATAAGACATACACTACCAAACACATATTCCGGAGACTATATTTTCAACGTAACACTATCAAATCAATTGCTCTTTGAAAAATCTATCATTTACCAAGATATATTGATGATAATTGAACAACTAGTGATGAATAATTTAAGTACCCAATTAAAAATTGATTATTTTTAACATGAAATAAATTATTGTACTTAGTAAAAGAAAACTACTAATCAAACTAGAATGCAAAGGTAAAGAATTAGATTATTATAATAGTAAAAAACTAGACTAAAAATATAAACAATTAATATGTACCATAAAAATTTAGAAACTTTATATAAAAATATACATATATATAGGTGTAATACTAAATTTAAATAGCTACTTCTATATTCGGTTTGGTTCGATTTTTTCGGTTATTTTTTTTTGGTTAAAACCAAAACCAAATCAAATTTGATCGGTTTTTAAAATTCAAAACCAAAACCAAACCAAACCTAAAAGGTATCGATTTTTTTGGTTGGTTTGCTTTAAATTAAATTACTAAAAAAGTATATTTAACTAACTTCCGCATTATTAACAATAAAAAGAAGAAACAAAACACATTTTGTCTGAATCCATTAGTTGTCTTGACTGTTGAACACTAACTTTAACAATACAATTAGCAACTAGTTGGAAAAAATCTATGATTTATGATTTATATGTTGCTGTTTGATTTAATGTAACATAGGACACACATTGTATCACCAAGATCTATACAGCAAAGTCCTTGACGGTCTCATTAGTATAGAATAGTAATTCATTAATGGGAAAATGGCTAGATATACCCATGTATTATTGGAAATAAGTTTGTATTTAACCCAGGTATATTTACCATGTCATTTTTCTTTACAATATTTTTTAAACAAATGACTAAACCTACCCCTTTTTTAATAAAGCCTTCTTCTTCTCTAAACTGAAATCTAAAGATTTTTTTTTTCACTCTCAACGGAAAATTTGCATAAACGAGAACTGTACATAACATAATGTTCAAAATAAAAAACTGTACAATCCAAAATTGAGTTTAAGGACAACGCTCTATTTCCACTACCTTTCTCTTTCACAACAACCTCAAATGGGTCATGTCTCAATACTCCTTCAGTACTCATCAGACAAGTAAACAATAACCGAATCACCATTGATTTCCTCCTCCTCCTTTTATCTCGTTAACCATAGGTTCGTGTTTTAGAAATCTTCGTCAATCACCTTAGGAACTCCAAATCTTTTCTTTGGCGGATTTAAATTCTAATCTTAATCAATATTCACACCATACTCTTGGCGGGATGAAAGGGTGAAAACCAACAACTTATTTGGTTGTTCACTTTCTAGGTTTTCTTCTTTGGGGACAAGCTTGGCCATGAGATACCCATTGAAAACAGACACATTGGTGGCACGTAGATTGCACAATATGGGTTTTTGGTTTAGTCATTTGTTTTAAATGATATTGTAAAAATAATAATGACATAGACTCCATTCACCTAGATTTAAGAATTGATGTGTCCCGTGCCACTATGGATTGTTGTGATGTTTTCAAAATTGGACAAATGTCCTTCCAAGTGGAAATAGAGAAATATTTGTGGTAATCTTGCATGAAAATTCAAAATAAGTGTTATACAATCGTCATGTTTCAAACCTGTCTTAAAACTTATAAATAGGCATTCAAATTAGGCATCAATCATCAACAACTTTCCTTTGCTTTTTCATTCTTCACCAACTTTCCTTTGTTGTATTTCCGTCTCAAAATTCAGTAGTCTATTTTCTTTTATTCCCCTCTTTTAAATAGTTGAGTTTGTAATTTAATATTTTACCGATTTCTGTATTCTCTTAAGTAGCGGTAAATTTGTTTAATTCTGAGAAAACTGTAACGACCCGGTCAGTCATTTTGAGAGTTGCAGCCTTGTTCCACCATCTACTGCTCCATTTTTTATTTACAATTATTATATGACTTATCGGGTTAGCCGATTCGGGTCTGAATTTCAGAGTGAATTGAGATACTTAGTATAATAATGGAAAGCTTAAGTTGAAAATATTGATCGGATGTTGACTTATGTGTAAACAACTTCGGATTTAAATTTTGATAATTTTGTTAGCTCCGTTACGTGATTTTGGACTTAGGAGTGCGTCCGGATTGTGATTTGGAGGTCTGTAGTAGAATTAAGCTTGAAATGGCGAAAGTTGAAATTTTGGAAAAGTTTGACTGGGAGTGGACTTTTTGATATCGGGGTCGGATTCCGATTCCGAAAGTTGGAGTAGGTTCGTGGTGTTATTTTTTTACTTGTGTGCAAAATTTGGAGTCAATCGCATATGATTTGATAGGTTTCGGCGTCGAGTGTTGAGTTTGAAAGTTTCATAGTTCATTAGGTTTGAATCTATCTGCGATTTGTATTTTTGATATTGTTTGAGGTGATTTGATGGTTCGACTAAGTTTGTATCGTGTTTTAAAACTTGTTGGTATGTTTGGTTGAGGTCTCGTGGGCCTCGGGTTGATTTCAGGTGGTTAACGGATCAAAGATTGGAGTTGAAGAGCTGATGAAGTTTGAGGACTATTGGTGTAATCACACCTGCGGAGTGGGCATCGCATCTGCGAGCCCGCAGAAGCTGGAAGGGAGCCGCAAAAGCGAGCCAGGAAGGAATTGGCAGAGGCCGCAGGTGCAAGGTCCTTTCCATACCTACGAGGCCGAAGATGCGGCGAAGAGGGCGCAAAAGCGGAGTGTGAAGGAGTTGAGGGGAGTAGGTTGCTTCCGCAGAAGCGGATCATGGGCCGCAGAAGCGCCTCCGCAGGTGCGAGACCTGGAGAGCAGGTGCAATCCCATGTGAGTTAAGTGACTTCCGTATGTGCAGAATTTTCACCGCAGAAGCAGATTTTAGGACTGCAGGTGCGGTTTGACTAGGCAAAACATATACACATAAGGATTCGCGATTTTCTACATTATCTAACATTTTGAGCTCGGATTTTGGAGGTTTTTGAGAGGATTTTCAAGGGGATTCATGAGGTAAGTTCCTTGTGTTCATATTTCTTCAATAGTTATGTTTCCCCACTGATTGTCCACCTAGATGGTGTGTTGTTTAGGTGTAATTTGGGGGTTTGAAGCTAGGGATTTGGGGAGTTGATTCTGTGGATTTGAATGACCAGTTGGTGCCGTATTTTGATGAATTTAGTATGACTAGACTCGTGAGTGAATGGGCTTTCGGATTTTGTGACTTTTGTTGGATTTCGAGATGTGGGCCTGGGAGCCGTGTTTGAGCCGATTTCGGATTTTTGAGTTATAACTTCATAATTTCGTGTAGAATTGATTCCTTTAGCCTGTATTAATTGTATTGTACTGTTTGTGGCTAGATTCGGGGCATTTGGTGGATGATTTGCGAGGCAAATGCGTATTGGAGTAGGGATTTACTCGGATTGAGATAAGTAACACTTCTAAACTTGGTTCTGAGGGTTCGAAACTCCGAACTTGTGTGTTATGTGATTGGTATTAAGGTGACACGCATGCCAAGTGATAGGCGTGTGGGCGTGCACCGTGATAATTATGACCTGGTCAATTCCATAGCACTGTTTAGTGGTTCTATCTTGTTGATATCTGTGTTTTCATTATGTGATAAAGTAATTGAGTTGTCACTCATGCTAGATATCATGTTTAGGCTTTATGACGGTACTGTTGGGACCCATAGTGGTCGTTTCTTGTTGTTGTCTTACTGATTTCATTGATATTTCGTACTCAGTCATAGTCATTCATTTCATATCATACCTAAGTCTTTCTTATTATTTACTGATACATCATGTCATTGTTTTCGGGCTAGTATTATGACATTGTGAGCCTGAGAGAGAGAGAGAGACTGGAGAGATTGATGACTGGGTGGGGGTGAGGGCCTGATTATGAGTGACATTTATGGGACGGGGCTGCACGTTGTAGCGATTATACTGATTTATAATAGCGCTTGGGCTGAAGGAGCCTCTCCGGAATCTGCACACCCCTCCCCTAGTGAGCGTGGTTGATTATATTGAGGGATGAAACTTCCCTGGACATGGATCTTGTTCGAAGAATTATGTACCTGGAGATGGATCTTCTCCTCGGGTTAGATTGTCCCTACTCGATACTGGGTGACGGATGGTCAGTAATGTATATATTCCGGGATGGATCTTCCCTGAGCTGTATGGGCCATATAAAGTACTAAGTGATTGAGCATTTGAGAGTGTGATCACATGAGGCTGTCAGCATGGTGCATCACATACAACATGTGCATTGGCATGTAGAAGTAGAGGAGTTATATTCTTCATATCATTCAGATTTGATTCATTTTTACTGTTTTGAGATATCTATCGAACTTGAAAGCATGTCTACGTTTCTGCACTGTTACTTTCTGTATTGAACTGTGCTAGTCGAGTTCGTCACTACTTTCAGTCCATAATTTGGATTGGTTACTTATTAAGTTGGTTGTACTCACACTACACCTTGCATCTCGTGTGCAGATCCAGGTGCTTCTAGTTACGACGACATCTGAGTGAGCGAGATCTCGGAGACTATCGAGGTATCTGCATGGCGTTCACAGACCTTGACTCTCCTTCATTATCTTTATTTGTATTTCAATTCTTATTTCTTCAGATATTGTAGTAGGTTGTATCCTGGTATAGATGCTCATGTACTCGGTGACACCCCGATTTTGGGAGAGATTTGTATGGCGTTGTGATTTTAATTCGGTTTTAAAAGGTTTTCTTAAATATTAACTGCTTCCATTTAATTTTCAAGGCTTTTATTTGGTTGACCTGGTTGAGTAGTTGGCTTACCTAGTTCCACGATAGGCGCCATCATGGCGGTTGGTTTTTGGGTCGTGATAAGTTGGTATTAAAGCCTAGGTTACATAGATCTCACGAGTCATGAGCAGGTTTAGTAGAGTCTTGCGGATCAGTACGGAGACATGTGTACTTATCTTCGAGAGGCTGCCGAACCCTTAGGAAATTTCACATTTTTGTATTCTTGTCGTACAGATTTGTTGATTTCCAGTAACTAAACTTCTATTATTCTATTCTCTCATAGATGATATGGACATGTACTACTAGACAGGATGGACATCCACCAGTACCACCAGCTAGGGCCGTGAGAGGACGAGGTCGCGGTAGTGGCAGGGGTGCAGCTCATATAGCAACTAGGGTAGCACATACAGACCCACCAGGTACTACAGCTGAGGAGCAGATTCTAGATATAGTTGAGTTGGGGGGACCAACCCAGGCACCAACCGTGCCCATTGTGATTCTAGGCCTTCAGGAGGCTCTAGCACAATATTGACAGTTTGCACTGGCCTTGCTCAGGTGGTTTCGACTCAGGCCGCACCAGCCACTTCTTAGACCCGGGGAGGTACTCATACCCTTGTTGCCCGTACTCCAAAGTAGATAGTGCAGGGACTTCAGATACCGGGGGCACTACCAGCCCAGCCGGTTGTAGCTGCTCAGACCCCGATAGTCCCCGTTATGGCTGATGATGAGTAGAGGAGCCTTGAGAGATTTGGGAGGCTTAGACCTCCATCATTTAGCAGTGCTTAGTCAGAGGATGCTCAGGTATTTCTGATAAGTGCGAGCGGATGCTTCGGACAATGGGTATTCTGAAGACTAGTGGGGTCTCGTTCACTACTTTTTAGTTTTCTGGGTTGCCTTCAGATGGTGGGAGGCTTATGAAAGATGCAGTCCAGTCGGTGCAGCACCACTTACATCGCAGGAGTTCTCTGTTCTCTTCTTGGAGAAGTTCGTGTCGCAGTCTCGCAAAGAGGAGCTGCGCAGACAGTACGAGATGAGCTTTTCTGAGTTGGACCGTCACACAGTTTGGCTGGTTCCCACTGATAGGGAGAGGATTAAGAAGTTCATCGATGGCCTCACATATCAGTTGCGATTGCTTATGACTAGGGAGAGGGTATCTGGTGCTACTTTTGATGAGGTAATTGACATTTTTCGGCAGATAGAGATGGTCCGCAGTCAGGAGCGGGTTGAGAGAGAGGCCAAGAGGCCTCGGGGGCTAGGAGGTTTTAGTGGTGTTCCTTCTGGAGGTCAGCTCTACCACGACAGAGGTCATTCTTATAGGTATGCTCAGATGGCTCGTCTAGTTTACTATGGTGCATCATCCGGCCATAGTTCATACAGTACACATTAGGGCCAGTCATCTCTCAGTGTCTTTCCAACTCAGAGTTCGTCACATGCACCTTCAATTCAGGGCTCATCGGCACTGGGTTCTTCTAGTGGGTATTCTGGTGCTCATGGCTCCCTCTAGTCCCCACCGCCATTCGCAGGGAGGGATTGTTTTGAGTATGGAGATATGGGTCACATCAAGAGGTATTGTCCCCGCCTTATGGGAGGTCCAGCTCAGCAGAAGAGTCAGCATACAACTTCAGCACCTATTACTTCACCACCCGCCTAGCTAGCCTGAGGTGGAGCTCAGTCAGCTATGGGTCGCCCTAGAGGTGGAGGCCGATCAGGTGGAGGTCAGACCCGATTCTATGCTATTCCTGCCAGATCAGATGTTGTTGCTTCAGACACAGTGATCACATATATTGTCTCAGTTTGCCACAGTGAGGCCTCTGTACTATTTGACCCTGGTTCCACGTATTCATATGTATCGTCGTATTTTGCTCATCATTTGGATATGCCCCGTAAATCCTTAGTTTCATTTGTTCATGTCTCTACGCCGGTGGGCGATACTATTATTGTGAACCGTGTATATCAGTCGTGTGTAGTGACCATTGGGAGTCTGGATACTAAAGTTTATCTCTTGTTGCTTAGCATGGTTGCTTTTGACGTGATCTTGGGGATGGATTGGTTGTATCCATGTCATGCTATTCTAGATTGTCACGCTAAAACTGTGACATTGGTGATGCCGCCGAAGATTAAGTGGAGAGGTTTTCTAGACTATGTTCCCAGTAGAGTGATTTCATACTTGAAGGCTCAACGGATGGTTGGGGAGGGTGGTTTATCTTATCTGGCATTTGTGAGGGATGTTAGTGCCAATGCTCCCACTATTGATTCTGTTTCGGTGGTGTGGGAGTTTCCGGACGTATTTCTTGTAGACTTGTCGGGCATGCCGCCCGACGGGAATATTGACTTTGGTATTGACTTGGTGCCAGGCACTCGGCCTATTTCTATCCTATTGTATCTTATGGCACTAGTTGAGTTGAAGGAACTAAAAGAGCAGTTTCAAGGACTCCTTGATAAGGGGTTTATTCGGCCTAGCATGTTGCCTTGGGGTGCACCAGTTCTGTTTGTGAAGAAGAAGGATGGCACTATGAGGATGTGCATTGATTATAGGCAGTTGAACAAAGTTACAATCAAGAACAAGTATCCTTTACCGCGTATTGATGATCTGTTTGACAAGCTTCAGGGAGCGAGGGTGTTCTACAAGATTGATTTGAGGTTTGAGTATCACCAGTTGAAGATTCGGGACTCGGATATTCTAAAGACAACCTTCAGGATCCGTTATGGTCATTATGAGTTCCTTGTGATGTCTTTTGTGCTGACCAACGCCCCAGCAACGTTCATGCATCTGATGAACAATGTGTTTCAGCCCATATCTCGACTCGTTTGTTATAGTGCTCATTGATGATATCTTAGTGTACTCTCGTAGCCAGGAGGAACATGCCTAGCATTTGAGGATTGTGTTGAAAAGGTTGAGGAAGGAGAAGCTTTATGCCAAGTTCT
Organism: Nicotiana otophora; assembly: GCA_000715115.1. Taxonomy (NCBI): domain Eukaryota; kingdom Viridiplantae; phylum Streptophyta; class Magnoliopsida; order Solanales; family Solanaceae; genus Nicotiana; species Nicotiana otophora. The sequence continues at coordinate 64,631 of AWOL01S0016337.1, read as the reverse complement.
CCAAGTGTGAGTTTTGGCTCAGTTCAATGGCATTCTTGGGACACGTGGTGTCCAGTGAGAGTATTCAGGTGGATACGAAGAAGATAGAGGCATGAGGCGGAGCCAGAATTTTGAGTGTATGGGTTCTGAATTTTAAGACAGGATCGTGACCTCAAGTTAATATACAATAATAACAAGACAAGGAACAAGTACCAATTTTTAATAGTATATATTCAATAAGTAACAAACAATTTAAATACAATATATGAATATAAATATTATCATACAATTGAATTCGATGACTTGTCATTTTTTGGAGAACGATAAATGATTGCAGCATCAAGCACTTTTAAGTCTTCGTACTCTATATAACAAACTAAACAATCATTTAAACATTTATCACCAATGCTAAATCATTTTTAATAAATTTCATCAAAGAAAATATTCGTTTCATCATTGCAATAGCGACAGATAACATAAAACTTAAACAAATAAACAAGTCTCAATATCTTATGCATACTTTTTTAATAGTTCATTGCACATGATAGTAGATACATAAAAAAGCTTTTTTGCTTTTCTTTATTTTTTCCTTATTGATATGAGTAAGGTTCTTTTTTTTGCTAATATATGGAGAAAGTTATCAGATGATGCAAAGTTTCCTTGTCAGTTTAATGCGAACATTCTTTTCTCGCTTAAAAAAAATATTGCTATACAAAACGAATTTTTTTAATAAAAACTATTTGTAGTCTATCATTATAAATTGAATATCTCACTATAATTTGATTTTGCACCATAAAAGCAAATAAACATAAAAACATTGAAGATTTAAATTGCTTAATATTTGTCCATTAAACATGTGAAGCCGTGTATATAAAACTATTAAAATTAATAAAAACTAGAAATAAAAAAGAATAGAATATTTGGTCCCTATCCTCCGATTAATATACAAATCATATTCACATGGAAATTGTGAGAAAAAAAAGTAAAAGATTCGGGCTAATATTTTAGGAGAAGCATTGCGCAACAGTGAAAATATAAGATTCAACCTAAAGAATCAAAATTTTCAAAATAAAAGTAACATCTACGTAAAAATCAAAAGACAAAAGAAAGATAAACAAGAAAAAAAGAAGAAGAAAGAATATCAGGGATGATCCTTGAAGAAACACGTGAGCGGGAGAGTGGGCCTTCTTTGTTTGGAGATTTTATCTTTTTATTCTTTGCCTTAATTAATTTATGGATCTTTTTCAAAAAAGAAAAGAAAAACGTCTTTAAAAAATAAAGAGGTTCATTTTGGGAATCGAACCCGCATGTGTGGACTCGGAACACATAGGCCTTACCGCTGAACCTAAAGCCTCATTGTCACTGGGTTCAGCGTTAAAATATTATCTATCTTCATTGAAAATTTCAATACAAATACAAGCTCCGGGCAAAAGTCACTGAGTTCGCTCGAACCCACACTCACTACTGTAGCTCCGCCCCTGATAGAGGCGGTTCAGAGTTGGCCCATGCCGTCCTCATCTACGGAGATTTGGAGCTTTATCGACTTGGCCGGTTACTATCATCGCTTCGTGGAGGTTTCTCGTCTATTGCATCGCCCTTGACCAAATTGACCCAAAAGGGTGCTCTTTTCAAGTGATCGGGTGGGTGTGAGGAGAGCTTCCAGAAGCTCAAGACTGCCTTGACCACAACTCCAGATCTAGTTTTGCCATCAGCTTCCAGTTCTTATACAATGTATTGTGATGCTTATCGGATCGGTATCGGGTGTGTTTTGATGGAGGATGGTAGAGTGATCGCTTATGCTTCACGTCAGTTGAAGCCTCACGAGAAGAACTACCATGTTCATGATTTGTAGTTAGCTGCCATCGTTCATGCATTGATGATTTGGAGGCATTATCTCTACGGTGTGTCTTGTGAGGTGTTTACGGATCATCAAAGTCTCCAGCACTTGTTCAAACAAAGGGATCTAAATTTGAGGCAGTGGAGATGGTTGGAGCTGCTAAAGGACTATGATATCACCATTCTGTATCATCCTGGAAAGGCCAATGTGGTGGCCAATGCCTTGAGTATAAAGGCGGTGAGTATGGATAGTCTTGCATTCATTCCCGTTGGAGAGATATCTTGCAGTTGATGTTCAGGATTTGGCCAACCGGCTCGTGAGAGTGGATATTTCGGAGCCCAGCCGGGTTCTAGCTTGTGTGGTTTTTCGGTCTTCCTTATATGATTGCATCAGAGAGCACCAGTATGATGATCCCCATTTGATTGTCCTTAAGGACACGGTTCAGCACGGTGATGCCAGAGATGTGACTATTGGGGATGATGGGATATTGAGGATGCAGGGTCGGATTTGTGTGCCCAATATGGATGGACTACGTGAGTTGATTCTCTAGGAAGCCCACAATTCGCGGTATTCCATTCATCCGGGTTCCGCGAAGATGTATCAGGACTTGAGGCAACACTATTGGTGGAAAAGAATGAATAAGGATATAGCGGGGTTTGTAGCTTGATGCCTTAAATGTCAGCAGGTGAAGTATGAGCACCAGAGACCGGGTGGATTGCTTCAGAGGTTAGAGATTCCATAGTGGAAGTGGGAGCGGATCACCATAGATTTTGTAGTTGGTCTCCCACAGACTTTGAGGAAGTTCGATGCTATTGGGGTGATTGTGGATCGGCTGACCAAGTCCGGGCACATCATTCCAGTTGGTACTACTTATTCTTTTGAGTGGTTAGCTGATATTTACATCTGCGAGATCATCCGCCTTCACAGTGTGTCGGTGTCCATCATTTCAGATCGAGGCACGTATTTTATATCACAGTTATGGAGAGCAGTACAATGACATTTGGGCACCCAGATTGAGTTGAGCACATTATTTTACCCTCAGACGGATGGACAGTCCGAGCACACTATTCAGATGGCTCCGTATGAGTCTTTGTATGGGAGACAATGTAGATCTTTGGTGGGTTGGTTCGAGCCGGGGGAGGCTAGACTATTGGGTACTAACTTGGTTCAGGATGTATTGGACAAGGTTAAACTGATTCAGGAGCGGCTTCGCACGACGCAGTCCAGACTGAAGAGTTGTGCCTATAGTAAGGATTATAAGGGATATATTTCCCGTTTTAATACAAAATAAGCTTGTCGTTCGTTGTGTGATACATGTACCTTTCATAACTTAATGATAGTATTATTATCGTTGTTGTAGATTAAGGTGCAAAGATGCGAGTTCAACTTGGTGATTGTAAATATTATGATAAGTTATGTTAAGGCTAAACCTTTCCTTCATTTTGGCATGATCCCATAACTACATATTTTTGATAACGAGACATAAAGAAAAGTTCGTATTCATGAATTTCTTCACATTATCCTAGTTTCAGAAGTTACAGTATTCTCCCTTATCGGGACTTTATATTCAATTGAGTATTGTCTTTTTCCAGTCAAGAGAGCAAAGGGTCTCTCTCTCTCTCTCTCTCTCTCTCTCTCTCTCTCTATATATATATATATATATATATATATATATATA
>AWOL01S0016337.1:47294-57358 GCA_000715115.1 Nicotiana otophora | reverse complement strand
AGCTATAATCGATGGGCAGACCCCTATTGGGCAACCTCTGATCAGATGGTAAGTTATATACAGAGCCTACTGTGGCCGAGCGCCTATGAGCGAGCACAGTATGGCCGAGATACAAAGCCTAGTATGGCCGAGCGCCTATGAGCGAGCCTACTACGGCCGAGTAGTTACACGTACCGAGCCATATAGGGCCAGGCATTTATTTTACTTACTATATTGAAGGAGTTGAGTCAGTATCATCATGTAAGTCTATCTCCATATCATATTTGACTCCTAATTACTTTCAGTTATTATATTATCAGTTCAGTTTCAGCTTTCAGTTATGTTATTGCCTTATATACTCGGTACATTATTTCGCACTGACGTCCCTTTTCTGGGGACGCTGCATTTCATGCGTGCAGGTTTAGATAGATAGATGGGTAGACCTCCTCAGTAGGTGTTTCCCGAGTTCAGTCTTATCGGTAAGCTCCACGTCCTTCAGAGTTATCAGGTCTAGGGTTTCGTGTACATCTTCTGTATGTATGTATATATGTTATGGGTAGGTCGGGGCCCTGTTCTGATCACAATACATCCATCAGTAGAGGCTTGTAGACATATCCTGTAAACTAGTGTAGTATGTTGGGCTTGTAGGCCCGGTATGTATAATTTGTTGGTTTGTCAGCTGTAGTTGTTATGACGTCATTGTCGGCCCAACTTTATATTGATGTTTAGTCAGCTAGTTTCCGTTCAATTCTATATTTTGCTTCGCAAAGTGTCTTGCAATATGTCCCCATGGCCAAATCATGATATTATATGCTCAAATCCCTTAGTCGCAAGTTGGTACGCTAGGTTAGGTGAGGCACCGGGTGCCGGTCTCTCCCCCAGGTTCGGGGCGTGACATCATTGGGCCTTTTGAGGTACTTCAGAGGAATGGAGATGTGGCTTATAAGCTTGCCCTGCTGTTACACCCTGTGCATCCCAAGGTGATGTATAATGATTATGAGACTTGTTAATCATGATTTAAATGAGTTTAAAGTCATAATATGACTATATATGATGTTTGGATAAAACATATAAAGTTTGGAAAAAAATCGGAATAAAGTTGCGGAAAAACCAACTTAGGATTTGCCGTGTAAAAGAGTTTTTTGAGAAATACATTTCGTGTGCTATATGAGATTTTTTTGGGGGTATATTATATACCAAATTGAAGGTCTTGGAATGTAGTTTCCAATGCTCTAAACTGTTTGTTCATATGACATCCGGATAAAAAATTATAAGCGTTGGAAGAAGGGCCAGTCATAGGGTGCCAAGTAGCACCTTTTTGCCTTTTAAATAAATGGGACTTTTACACCCCATCTCGTCTCTTTCTCCATCTTTCTAGGGAGAACCAATAACCTTACCCTTAAGCTCTCTACAAGAGCTTAAAACAATATTATCATTTCGGGCACGTAATTAAGAAGCGATAACATTAAAACGATCCATACGACGTAAGTATCGCTACATCGCCTATCTTTTTCTTTGTAGTTTGAGTTTTGGAATGTATTTAATAGTTAATAAAATTCCTAATTTATGTATTTAAGCTTTAAAATATCAATAAAGGTTGATAAATTTGTTTCCTAATAATTATACCTCACGGGGCGGTGATCAGAAGCCGCGAGTTCGAGTTATTTGACTTGTAGTGGGCTGTTTTGTGGGCTGTTTCGTGTTGCTTTTAGGCTGTCTATTGTGCTGTTGATTTATGGAGTTTGGGAGGATAAAAGGGCGTGGAGAAATGTCACATGTGGTAGGGTAGTAGGTTGGTCGTGTTATATCCCGCATTTCGTAAGTAAAAGTTTCGTCATAAGTTCTACTCGGGGATGAGATTATCTTGAGGTTATACGCATTTATGCTACCTATAACAAGCGATAAGTAAGTGTCATGAAGGATAAAGGGTAAACGAATCAAAGAGAATGCGTTTCGTTGAAGGTTGTTGATTTGGGATAAAAACGGTCCGATCCATAATACCTAGTATTTATGGACTAGAACCATATAAGGTACTCCATGACCACGATAATAGGATACGTAAAGTGTATTAAAAGTGAGTAGTATTTTAAGTAATTTGAGATAATTTTTAATTGCGAGGATTATTGGTTAATGGGGGAATTAACAAGTTAATTAAAATTAGTGAGTAATTAATTAATAAACTTGGGATAAGCTTAACCCCTCCCCAACGTGGCAGCACCCTCACTTTCCCAATTTATGACTATTGAAAGAGACTTAAAGGTGTCACAATTGGAAAAGTCATGTGACACCAAACTTAATTATGTGGGGTCTACCTAAAAGTAAGGATAACATTTATAATCTCTTAAGAAAGGATTTCAAGGAAGTAACGTTCTATCTAAGAGTTTCAGCCAACATTCCTTACATAGTAATGTTATTTCTTATCTCTTAAGAAAGAGTTCAACAAAGATGATTTTCCAAATAGCAGCGTTATTAATAAGTTCTTAAGGGAAAGCTTCAGCCAAGATTTTATTTGCATAACAACATTATTACTTTGGGTATTTCATACGAATTGTTCCATGTTTTGATCTTGTTGTTACGTGTTTCGTCGCGATTGGCGTGTGTTAGAAGGATTGTCTGGAGGATCGGCTCAGGTATGTTAAGGCTATCCCTTCTTTCTTTTTGGCATGATCCAAATGATACAAATGAAACGAGCAAAATACGCAACTTTCATAAATAACTCTATTCATAGGAGTATTATAGGTGCCTATGTTCTTGAATTCCCATGTATTTTATTATCACATCTTCTGTTCATGGGTCTTAGAAAATACGTAGTTGATAAAGTTTGTCCAAAAGATATATTGATCACATTAACATATTTTTATGCCTTTCATTCATTTATACATGCACATTGACCCATGACCAGATGGCGTTATATATATATATATATATATATATATATATATACATACACTTATATGTATATGGGATATGGAAAAAGGTTACGGCGTTATATACGCACCACCACCTGATCAGCTGGTATATGTATATGATTTTGCCCACAGTGGACGAGATGATATGATGGGATACCCTCGGATGCTTGATGATGTTATGTATACCTATACCTATGCATGAAACGACATTTATATGCACATGCAGGACATTATAAATATTTCAGGATTTACAAAGTGATTTAGACTTACATTTGGAATTCTTTATTCCATGTTTCATTTATGCCTGTTATGTACTGATTTTTATGCCTTACATACTCAGTACATTATTCGTACTGATGCCTTATTTCCCGGGGCCTGCGTTTCATGCCCGCAAGTGCAGGTAGACAAGCTGACGGTCCCACTTCTTAGGATCCTTGATCAGCGAGAGTTGGCGTGCTCCATTTGATCTGGAGCTGCTTTTGATTTTGGTACGATATGCATGTATGCATATATGGGTATGACATGGCCCACTCACATCCTTGTACAGTTATATATTCTAATAGAGGTCTGTAGACAGTATGTATAATTGGATAGTATGTGGCCTTGCCGGCTTTCAGTTTTGGGTATATAGTTGTCTATAGCAGCCTTGTCGGCTCGCCCTACGTATTCTGCACGTATATGTACATATGTCTTTTGGGCAGATTTCCCTCATGTATGTTATTCTCGTAATTCAACAGATATTATTCACGTGTACATCTTATACGCATGCTCAGGGGTGTTCGACAGGTAGGACTCGGACACCCGTCGCGGCCTATCGATTCGGGTCGTGACAAAAGTGGTATCAGAGCAGCTCTGTCCTAGGGCTATCTACATACCATGTCTAGTATAGTCTTGTTTATAGGTGTGTTGTGCACCACACTTATAGATAGGAGGCTACAGGATATATAGGATGTTATCCTCTCTTCTTATCTTAGATTGTGCGATATAAGAATTCATGTTCTTAACGATATGTTACATTTTCAGCGATGCCTCCAAAGACTACAGCCACCCAGAAGGGAAAGTCCGTGGCTGGTGAGACTACTAGTCGAGCGCCATGAGTTACCAGGGCTCGGGGAGAGTCTCATAGTGAGATTTTATCTCATACTTCACATACCCCACCCTCTTCAGAAGAGCTCCGAGAGGCACCATCTCCAGCGCCTGCCCTTGTACGTCCAGCTCCTCAGCCAGATGCACCGAGTCAGGAGATGAGAGATGATATTCAGCTATTAACTCGATTAGTAGTCGCACAAACTCGGTGGTAGGAGGTAGGAATTGGTCATGCAGATAGGTCCGTCAGTGCGAGGGTTCGTGATTTTATTAATTTGGACCCTCCGGTATTCACTGGGGGAGATCCAAACGAAGACCCTCAGGTATTTATCGATACAATGTAGAGGACTTTGAGGGTAATGAAGGCCACTCTGACTGAGTCAGTTCAGCTAGCTTCCTATAGACTTCAGAATGTTGCAGTTAATTGGTATGAGTCTTGGGAGTTGTCTAGAGGTGAGGATGCCCCTCCAGTAGTATGGCCGGAATTTACAGAGGCTTTTCTTTGTCATTATCTACCACCAGAGCTTAGACGGGCCAGAGTTGATAGGTTCTTGACCATTCGACAGGGTAACATGAGTGTTTGAGAGTACAGTCTTCAGTTTTATTCGTTTGCTAGGTATGCTCCCACTACTGTATCTAAGATGGAGGATCGGGTTCACCGGTTCGTGATGGGGTTGGAGTCGCACTTGCTTAATGATTGTATGTCGGTCTCACTTCAGCCAGGCATGGATATTTCTCGTATTCATGCATACGCTCATGGTGTAGATGAGCGTAAGTAGAAGTAGAGATCCGATCGTGAGCATGATAGGGCCCAGAGTAAGAAAGCGAGGTCTTCGGGTCCTTCTGGTGAGTTTCGAGGCGGTGAGAGACAACAATACCCGAGGCATCCAACCTAGCCATCAGCTAGCGCACCCCCTCAGTTGGGCGGTAAAATATATGATCGTTCATCATATTCAGGGAATAGTTAGAATTCCAGGGCCTCAAGTTCTCAATATAGGGGTGAGTCAAGTCAGATAAAGCTGCCCTTGCCACGATGTTCCCAGTGTGGTAAGCAACATGTCGGGCAGTGTTGTATGGGGTTAGGTATTTGTTATACTTGTGGTTATCCGAGCCACGTTATAAGGGATTGTCTAACGAGAGGTGACGCAAGCATAGCTCAACCAGCAGGATGTGTAGTTGGTTCGTCATCATCAGTACACCCCCCCGGGCAAGGTTCACAAGCACCAATGGGTCGTGGTAGAGGCAGAGGCAGAGCATCTAGCTCGAGCGGTCCTCAGAACTGCATTTATGTGTTAGCAGGATGACAGGATCAGGAGTCATCGCTTGATGTTATTACAAGTATATTATCAGTCTCCTCATATGATGTATATGCACTGATTGACCCAGGTTCCGCCTTATCATAAGTTACTCCGTTGGTTGCTAGTAAGTTTGGAATAAAACCTGAATTGGTTCAACCTTTTGAGGTGTCTACACCTATTGGGGACTCAGTGATAGCTAAGCGAGTATATAGAGGTTGTATAATAGTAGTTCATAGTCTATCTACAATAGCGGACCTAATTGAGTTAGATATGGTAGAATTTGATGTTATAATGGGTATGGATTGGTTGGCTTCTTGTCATGCCAACATTGATTGTAGATCAAAGATGGTCCGATTTCAATTTACAGGGGAGCCTGTTTTGGAGTGGAAAGGTAATACGGCGTCGCCGAGAGGTAAATTTATTTCCTATCTCAAGGCAAGGAAGATGATCAAAAAGGGTTGTATTTATCACTTAGTTCGGGTTCAGGATGTGAAAGTAGAGTCACCAACCATTCAGTCCATCCCTGTGGTTAATGAGTTTCTTGATGTTTTTCCCGATGAGCTTCCGGGTATTCCTCCAGAGCGAGAAATTGAGTTTGCTATTGACCTACTACCAGATACGCACCCAATATCTATTCCTCCCTATAGAATAGCCCCCGTGGAGATAAAAGAGTTGAAGGAACAACTAACGAACTTGCTTGAAAAAGTCTTTATCAAACCTAGTACATCACCGTGGGGAGCACCTGTGTTATTTGTGAGGAAGAAAGATGGTTCCTTATGGATGTGTATTGATTATAGACAGTTGAATAAGGTGACGATCAAGAATAAGTACCCGTTCCCAAGGATTGATGATTTATTTGATCAGTTGCAAGGTGCCAAGTGTTTCTCAAAAATAGACTTGAGGTCCGGGTACCATCAAGTAAGGGTTAAGGAGAAAGATATTCCGAAGACAACATTCAGGATCAGATACGGGTACTTTTAGTTTCGTGTTATGTCGTTCGGTTTGACCAATGCCCCAACAGTATTCATGGATTTGATGAACCGTGTGTTCAGAACCTTTTTAGATCTGTTCGTAATTGTATTTATTGACGATATATTGGTATATTCTCATTTAGAGGCTGAGCATGCAGATTATTTGCGTAATGTGCTTAGAGTTCTACAAAAAGGGAAGTTGTATGCAAAATTCTCTAAATGTGAATTCTGGTTGAACTCTGTAACTTTCTTGGGCATATCATTTCGGGTGAAGGTATCCAGGTTGATACACAAAAGATTGAGGCGGTAAAGACTTGGCCTAGACCCACGACACCGGCGGAGGTTCATAGCTTTCTCGGTTTGGCAGGTTATTATAGGAGATTTGTAGAGGGATTTTCTTCCCTTTCAGCACCTTTGACAAAGTTGACTCAAAAGGGAGCAAAGTTTCAATGGACTGATGCTTGCGAACGGAGTTTTCTGGCATTGAAGGACAGATTAACTTCAGCACTAGTACTAACGCTCCTAGAATGAACCGATGGTTATGTTATCTATTGTGACGCTTCAGGCATTGGATTAGGTTGTGTACTGATGCAATATGGTAAGGTTGTAGCTTATGCTTCTAGACAACTAAGAAAGCACGAGAAGAATTACCCAACCCACGATTTAGAATTAGCCGTAGTGATTCATGCACTAAAGATGTGGAGACATTACTTGTATGGCATTCATGTTGATATCTATACGGATCATAAGAGCCTCCAATATATATTCAAGCAAAAGGAATTGAATTTACATCAAAGGAGATGGTTGGAGCTACTTAAAGATTATGACGTTGGTATTTTATACCATCCGGGAAAGGCGAATGTAGTAGCCGAATCCCTCAGCCGTAGATCCATGGGTAGCCTGTCATATTTACAGCCAGAGAAGAGGGGAATAGCCCATGAGATTTATCAACTATCTAGTCTTGGAGTTCAGTTATTGGATTCAGGTGATACCTGAATTACTATTCAGGACACGACAACATCATCTTTAGTAACTGAAGTGAAGGAACGCCAGTACAAAGATCCGGTATTAGTTCATTATAGAGATACGACCCCTCAGAAGGAAAAGCCACCATTTGAGATTACAAAAAGATGGGGTCCTCAGATATCGAGGACGATTATGTGTCCCTAATGTTGCAGGGTTGCGTCGGCAGGTTATGGGAGAAACTCATTATTCTCGTTATTCTATCCATCCAGGAGCAACAAAGATGTATCATGATATCAGGGAAGTATATTGGTGGGACGGAATGAAAAAAGATATATCGGAGTTTGTTGTTCAGTGCCCTAACTGTCAGCTACTCAAGATTGAGCATCAAAAACCCAGTGGGTTATTGCAGGCTATGGAGATTCCGACTTGGAAATGGGAAGTAATCAATATGGATTTCATCATAGGATTACCTCGTACCCAGTGTAAGTTCGATTCTTTATGGGTGATTGTTGATAGGCTTACAAAATCAACCCATTATCTACCCGTTAGGACTACATATTCCGCAGAGGATTATGCAAGGCTTTATATTAAGGAGATAGTATGATTGCATGGTGTCCCTGTATCTATTATCTCGGATAGAGGAGCTCAATTTACAGCTAACTTCTGTAGGTCCTTCCAAAAAGGATTGGGGACTCATGTAAGTCTTAGTACAACATTTCATCCCTAGACAGACGGACAGGCTGAGCGTACTATTCAGACATTTGAGGATATGTTACGGGCTTGTGTGATAGAATTCAGGGGTAGCTGGGATGATCATTTTCCGCTTATTGAGTTCGCATATAATAATAGCTACAATTCAAGTATTCAGATGGCTCTATACGAAGCTTTTTACGGACGAAAGTGTAGGTCACCTATAGGGTGGTTCGATGTTGTGAAAACTACATTAGTAGGACAAGAATTGGCACAACAGGCAATCGAGAAAATTAAGCTTATACAATAAAGGCTATTAGCAGCTCAAAGCCGTCAGAAGTCTTATGCGGATAATCGACGGCGAGACTTGGAGTTTTAGGTTGACGATTGGGTATTCCTAAAGGTATCACCGATGAAAAGTGTTATGAGGTTTGGTAAGAAAGGAAAACTTCGCCCTCTGTACATTGGACCATATAGGATAAACAAGGTAGGCCAGGTAGCATATGAGTTAGACTTGCCTTCGGACTTGGAGTCTGTACATCCAGTCTTTCTTGTGTCTATGCTCCGTAAATGTATCGGAGATCCTTCTAGAATCGTGTCAGTTGACGACGTTCAGGACACACAGCAGCTATCATATGACGAAGCTCCCATTGTTATATTAGACAGACAGTTTCGGAGATTGAGAACTAAAGACGTAGCTTCGGTGAAATTACTTTGGAGAAACAACAATGTGGAAGAAATGACTTGGGAGGCTGAAGAAGACATGAAGTCTAGATATCCTCACTTATTTTCTCTTCCAAATAAGGGTCCGACTGAGACATTACAACTTTAAGGTACGTGTATGGATTCTTGTGTTAGTTATTGTCATTGGTCATGTGAAGCCATTGTCATTATTGATTATTGTGGTCATATGTGGCGTTAAATTATTGAAGTTCTACAGGAATAGTTGGTAGTAGTATTGTTACAAAGGCGACTGTTCTAAAGTTTATATAGATCCTGGGGAATTAGACATTCAAGGACGAATGTTTCTAAGGGGGAAAGATGTTATATCCCGCATTTCGTACGTAAAAGTTTCGTCATAAGTTCTACTCGGGGATGAGATTATCTTGAAGTTATACACATTTATGTTGCCTATAACAAGCGATAAGTAAGTGCCGTGAAGTATAAAGGGTAAACGAATCAAAAAAAATGAGTTTCGTTGAAGGTTATCGATTTGGGATAAAATACGGTCCGAGCCAGAATACCCGGTATTTATGGACTAGTGTCATACAAGGTACTCCATGACCACGATAGTAGGGTACGTAAAGTGTATTAAGAATGATTAGTATTTTAAGTAATTTGACATAATTTTTAATTATGAGTATTATTGGTTAATGGGGAAATTAACAAGTTAATTATAATTAGTGGGTCATTAATTAATAAACTTGGGATAAGCTTAACCCCTCCCCAACGTGGCAGCACCCCCCCCCCTTCCCAATTTATGACTATTGAAAGAGACTTAAAGGTGTCACACTTGGAATAGTCATGTGACACCAAGCTTAATTATGTGGGGCCTACCTAAAAGTAAGGATAACATTTATAATCTCTTAAGAAAGGATTTCAAGGAAGTAACGTTCTATCTAAGAGTTTCAGTCAAGATTCCTTACATAGTAATGTTGTTTCTTATCTCTTAAGAAAGAGTTCAACAAAGATGATTTTCCAAATAGCAACGTTATTGCTAAGTTTATAAGGGAAAGATTCAGCTAAGATTTTCTTTGTATAGCAACGTTATTGCTTCGGGTATTTCATACGAATTGTTCCCTATTTCCATCTAGTTATTACGTGTTTCATCACGATTGACATGTGTTAGAAGGATTGTCTAGAGGACCGGCTCAGGTATGTTAAGACTATCCCTTCTTTCTTTTTGGCATGATCCAAATAATACAAATGAAACGAGCAAAATACGCAACTTTCATAAATGACTCTATTCATAGGAGTATTAGAGTTGCCTATGTTCTTGAATTCCCATGTATCTTATTATATCTTCTGTTCATGGGTTTCATAAAATACGTAGTTGATAAAGTTTGTTTGAAAGATATATTGATCACATTAACATATTTTTATGCATTTCATTCATTTATACATGCACATTGACCCATGACCAGATGGCGTTATACACACACACA
>AWOL01S0016337.1:25452-38715 GCA_000715115.1 Nicotiana otophora | reverse complement strand
AAATTTATGACTATTGAAAGAGACATAAAGATGTCACACTTGGAATATTCATGTGACACCAAGCTTAATTATGTGGGGCCTACCTAAAAGTAAGGATAACATTTATAATCTCTTAAAAAAGGATTTCAAGGAAGCAACGTTCTATCTAAGAGTTTCAGCCAACATTCCTTACATAGTAATATTATTTCTTATCTCTTAAGAAAAAGTTCAACAAAGATGATTTTCCAAATAGCAGCGTTATTAATAAGTTCTTAAGGGAAAGCTTCAGCCAAGATTTTCTTTGCATAGCAACGTTATTGCTTCGGGTATTTCATATGAATTGTTCCCTATTTCGATCTCGTTATTACGTGTTTCATCACGATTGGCGTGCTTTAGAAGGATTGTCTAGAGGATCGGCTCAGGTATGTTAAGGCTATCCCTTCTTTCTTTTTGGCATGATCCAAATGATACAAATGAAATGAGCAAAATACGCAACTTTCATAAATGACTGTATTTATAGGAGTATTAGAGGTGCCTATGTTCTTGAATTCCCATGTATCTTATTATCACATCTTCTGTTCATGGGTCTTAGAAAATATGTAGTTGATAAAGTTTGTGTGAAAGGTATATTGATCATATTAACATAAGGGATATGGAAAAAGGTTAAGACGTTATATATGCACCACCACCTGATCAGCTGGTATATGTGGATGATTTTGCCCACAGTGGCTGAGATGATATAATGGGATGCCCTTAGAGGCTTGATGACGTTATGTACACCTATACCTATGCATGACACGACATTTATACATACGTGGAGGACATTATAAATGTTTTAGGATTTACAAAGTGATTTAGACTTACAGTTAGAATTCTTTATTCCATGTTTCATCTATGTCTGTTATATACTGATTTTTATGCCTTACATACTTAGTACATTATTCGTACTGACGCCCTATTTCCCGGGGCTTGCGTTTCATGCCCGCAGGTGAAGGTAGACAAGCTAACGGTCCCCTTTCTTAATATCCTTGATCAACGAAAATTGGTGTGCTCCATTTGATCTGGATCTGCTTTTGATTTTAGTACGATATGCTTGTATACATTTATGGGTATGACGTGGCCCAGTACCGCCTTTGTACAATGTATATTCTAATAGAGGTTTGTAGACAGTATGTATAGTTGGATAGTATGTAGCCTTGCCAGCTTTGAATTTTGGGTATATAGTTGTCTATAGCAGCCTTGTCGGCCCGCCCTACGTATTTTGCACGTATATGTACATATGTCTTTTGGGCAAATTTCTCTCATGTATGTTATTCTCATAATTCAACAGATGCTATTTATGTTTACATCTTATACGCATGCTCAGGGGTATTCGACAGGTAGCACTCGGGTATCGCGGCCTATCAGTTTGGGTCGTGGCAGGTCGCTCAACGTTGTAGTTACAGGCTAATTGATAAGTTGTTGATTAGGTGTATTATGGTATATTTGGGGGTTTTGTTGTATTGATATAATGACCCGACTTGTCGTTTTAAGAAATTACGCCCCGTCCAGTGACTTAAGGTCTCGAGAAGCTTCACAATATGTATTATGACCCGTCTGGGTGGTCGAGTTTGATTTTCGGAAGATTCTGGATTTAATTTAAAGAAAAATTTTCATTTTGAAGCATGAATGGAAATAGTTGACCGGGGAGTTGACTTTTGAGCAAACGACCCCGAAATAGAATTTCGATGATGGCAATAGCTTTCGTATGACAATTTCGGACTTAGGCGTGTGTTCGAATTTGGAATTGGAAGTCCGTAGGATAATTCGACACATTTTGGCAAAAGTTAAAAAATATAAAATTTTGAAAAATTACTACCGACGGATGAATTTTTGATAACGAGGTCAAATTTTGATTCCGGAAATGGGAATAGCTCCCTTACGTCAATTATGACTTGTGTGCAAAATTTGAAGTCATTCCGGATTGATTTGATACGTTTCGACGCAAAAATATAGAAGTTGAAAGATTTGAAAAGATATAATTCGATTCGATGCGCGATTCGTAATTCCAGCGTTGTTTGATGTGGTTTGAAGACTCTACTAAGTTCGTATTGTATTTTGGGACATGTTGTTATAATTGGTTGAGGTCCCGAGGGCCTCGGGTGGATTTCGGAAGGTTAACGGAGCAATTCGGACTTGGAAGAAGCTGCTGGAAAATGGCAGCAGCTGTTGGATGCGAACCTGGAGAATTTTGGGTGCAAGTGCGACCACATAGAAGCGAAGATGGAAGGGCAAGGTGCGAAGAAAATCCCGCACCTGCGAAAGCGCAGAAGCGGGAAAGGAAGCTCGCAGAAGCGAAACTGGCTGGGCTGGACTGAGGCCGCTGGTGCGAAAGCTCTTTCGCAGGTGCGAGGGCAGCGCCATTGGACATCGCAGAAGCGAGAATTTGCTCGCAAAAGCGAGCTCGCAGATGCAAAAATATGGTCCGCATGTGCGCAAATTGGCAGAATGTTAAGGACCAAAAATGGTCATTTTACCATTTTTGTTTTGGGATTTTTGGAGCTCGGATTTGGGAGATTCTGGAGGGATTCTTCATAGCCTTGGTTGGGGTAAGTGTTCTATATCCTAAAGCGATTATATTTCATGAATCTATGATTATATTCATCGTTTAATTCGGATTTAAATGGAAGAAATCAAGATTTTTGTAAAATCTTCCAAAAATAAAAATTTAAGATTTGGAAGTCGAGTTGTTATTGGAATTCAATAAAATTGGTATGGTTGAACTAGTATCAAAATGGGTGTTCGTATTTCATGAAAATTATATCGGGTTTCGAGAGGCGGGTCCCATGTTGACTTTTGTTGACTTTTTGGAATAAATTTTTAAGTCGACATATTATTATTCGGAATTGTTTCCGATGAATTCTAATGAAGTTATACAATTAATTTGGTTATATTTGAGCTGTCCGTAGGCAAATTCAAGCAAGAAAACTATTTTGCAATATCGGCCTAACTTCAAAAAGGTAAGTGTCTTGCTTAACCTCGAGTGGGGGAATTACCCCTTAGGCATTGAGTCATATGTGCCATTTGTGAAATATGAAAAGCCGTGTACGCGAGACGAGTACGTACTCGGGCTTATACGTGCAAAATCCATTGAAATAAAGTCTTAGGCATTATTGCGTAGTAAATTGAACATTTATGAAAAAATATTAAATCATATGTTTGCTATGCCTAAATCCTTGTTGTTGACTCTGTTGTTATATGACAATTTGACGTGATTGTTATTTGATTATTTATGAATTTTCGTGAATTTGCTGGTTTGGTAATTATTGGAATTTAATTTCATTTTGGATTTTTCTCTCTGCAAATAATTAATTAAATGGGCTTAAGAAGAGGTATTCATATAATTATTGAAAATTTGGAGTTAATGAATACTTTGCTTAATGTTGAGTAATTTCTATCTCTGTTGATTATTTTTGGGTGTTGTGCACATTTTGGTCGAGCTATCGTCTCCTTATTGCGTAAAATAATGTATTGTGGATTTCTGTGGCAAGTTATAATATTTGGGCACTTGAGGTACAAGTTGTATTATGCTGTGATAATTGGGCACTTGAGGTGCGATTTGTGTAATATTGTAATTTTGGTACGCATGCGGTGAGATAAGGGTGACTTGAAATGCGTGGCTAGTAGGGGAACTACTAGAAGTCATGGTGATATAAGGTCGGGGTGTTGAAACGCATGCGGTAAGATAAGGGTGGCTTGAAACGCGTGGCTAGTAGGGGAACTACTAGAAGTAATGCGATGTGATAAGGATGGCTAAAAATGCGGGATGCTATTTCGGAAAAAAATGATTTCTTGAAAATTAAATGTGAAGGCTCCCGCAGTGATATAAGAAAATGAGATATTGTAAATTTATTTATGATTTGGGATTACGAGGCGGTATCTCGGGTGAATTATATGTGAAAGATGTTTATTTGAAAGACTTGATTTAATTGGGTGAAATTATGTTTATTAATTATTGAGTGATATTAATGGTATTCTTGTTGTCTGTTGTGCATATCACTAGTTGTTTATTCCCGCCCTTATTATTATTGTTTCCTATTATATTGCACAAGTTATTAGACTAGTGAGTGTTTTGACTGTACCTCGTCTCTACTCCATTGAAGTTAGTTTTGATACTTACTAGGTACCGACCGTGGCGTACTCATACTAGACTTCTGCACATTTTTGTGCAGAGCCATGTATTGAAGATATCGAACTTGAGCAGAGTTAAAGCGGGATCGTAAGGATTCTAGGTAGAGCTGCTTGGTCGTCGCAGTCCCTTGGAGTCTTTTCATTTCATTGTATTGTTAACTTGTAATCAAACAATATTGTATATTCGGTCCTCGTGATCATTCTATGTATTCAGTTAGAGTTCGTGACTCAGTACTACCAGTCTTGGGAAGTTGTGTATTGTAATTACTTTCGATGTTAGTTTTGATTACTTAAAAAAATGGCTTAAAAAATGTAATGGAAATCGGCTTACCTAGTCTTAGAGACTAGGTGCCATCACGACGCCTGTGGTGGGATTTTGGGTCGTGATAAGTTGGTATCAGAGCTTTAGGTTCATAGGTTCTACGAGTCACAAATGAGTCTAGTAGAGTCTTGCCGATTGGTGCGGAGACGTCTGTACTTATCTTCGAGAGGCTATAGAACTGTTAGGAGATTTTCATTTCTTTCATTCATGTCGTGCGGAATTTGTTGAATTTGGAATTTGAACCTTTGTATCTCCATTCTCTCACATATGGTGAGGACATGTATTACTGGGCTAGTTGAGCAGGCATCCGCACATACTGCTAGGGCTGCAAGAGGCCGGGGCCGAGGTCGAGGTCGAGGTCGAGGAAGGGCACGTGCTGCGACTAGAGCACCTGTAAGAACAACAGTTGAGGAGCCACTAGTAGCTCCAGTTGGGGACAGGTACCAGAAGCACTTGTTGTTACCCCTGGACTTCAGTAGACTTTAGCACAGTTCCTGAGTATGTTTGGTACATTAACTCTGGCGGGATTGATCTCTGTTGCACTAAACATTTCGCAGATTGGGGGAGTAGCTCAGACTCCTATCATAACTCCAGAGCAGCAGGTTCACGTTGGTCAGGTTCCGGGTGTAGTACCGGTACAACCTGTTATTCCGGTTCGGCTTCAGGTTAGGCTCGAGGCAATAGAAGAAGAACAAAAGAGGCTTGAAAGGTTTAAGAGGTATAGTCAACCTACTTTCAGTGGCACAGCTACAGAGAATGCCCAAGAATTTCTAGAAAATTGTCACCGTATTCTCCGCACCATGGGTATTGTGAAGGTGAGCGGAGTTGCCTTTACTACATTTCAACTGTCAGGCGCAGCGTATCAGTGGTGGCAAATCTATGAAGAAGGTAGACCAGCCGATGCCACACCACCAACTTGGGCTCAATTTTCGAAAATGTTCTTGAAATAGTTTTTTCCCGAGACTCTCAGAGATGTGTGGCGCGCAGGGTTTGAACGGTTGCGTCAGGGCACTATGACAGTGTCAGAATATGCTATCAGGTTCAGTGAGTTAGCCCGTCATGCACCTATCTTGGTTTCTACAATCAGAGAGCGGGTCCACAGATTAATTGAGGGGCTCAATTATGATATTAAAATATGTATGGCTCGAGAGTTGCAAATTGATGCTCCATTTCAACAAGTAGTAGAGATTTCAAAGAAGATTGAGGGTGTTTTAGGCGAGGAAAGGGAGTCTAAGGAGGCCAAAAGGTCTCGAAGATCTGGAGGGTTCAGTGGATTTTACTCTCCAGCTAGAACCCATTATAGTGGAGGCTCGAGCAGTCGGTCAGCTCAGTCCGCACATCAGATTACTCGGAGTGCTCCAGTTTACAGTGCACCACCGACACAAGATTCTTACAGTGGTTATTCCAGTTATCCGGCACAGACTTAATACGAGCAACCGCGACCTCAGAGGGGTTGTTATGAGTGTGGTGATACTAGGCATATCATGAGAGATTGTCCCAGACTTGGTAGGGGTGGATTTCATCAAAACACTCAAGCTACAAGCTTTATTCCAGTTGATACTCCATGTGCACAGTTAGCTAGATGTGGAGGACATGCGGGTAGTGGGCGCCTAAGAGGTGGAGGCCCGACCCGTTGATTTAATCACTATGATTTAGCCGAGGACAAAACATCATATGGTGTTGTTACATGTATGATCCTGATTTTATTATAAAAAGATATTTTCCTTAATTTGATTCGGTTCTGAATATTGAGGTGAGTCCTCCTATTATGCTCCACTTATGAGTGAGCTTCGTAAAATTGTGTTCCACTTATATGTTTATCCCTGTTGGGAGATTTAAAGATGTGAACCCGTGTATGTCATTTTATTTTTGTACACCATTGAGGGCTATAATCCCAAAAGTATTTTTTATTATTCATTACAGTGGGTTTAATGTGTTTCGGAATAATTGATTCCAATTTTTATGAATTATATGCCCTACCGGTAGGAGGGTTCATTATATGTTGTGAAAATTATTTATGAAATATATTGAAAAGAAGAAAGAAAGGAAATTAAAAATTTCAGCTGGCACAATGTGCAACATACTTGTGATTCGGAGTTGAGGACGAGATCCTCGTATTTTTACATGAAGTGAAATATTTAAACCGAGCTGCAAGCTGCGATGGAAGTTATGTAAGGACGAGGTCCTTGTGGTGAAATATTTATGAGTTTAAAATTTTCACTTTGTGAAATTTAATTGTACAATAGTATTAATAGGGAGTCATGCCTGTTAGGCTTGTTTGATAATTCTCGTATATTTTTCTATGCATATTCAACCATTTTGGTGCTGTAAACATTGAGTTTTAACCTATAAAATGAGTGCCCAGGTGGCGTTAAATGTGACTCATTAATCCGAGTAAGCAATCATGAGGTCTTCATGCCTCACATTCTATTGTAAGTATTGTAAAAATTCGAAATGAGGTAGTGGTTAATATGATATTGATTGATGATGCTGGAATTAATTATGAATAACTTTTAAGACCAGAGATGTGGTGATGAGCATACATATGATGTGCTTCATGTCCTGATATCATTATGATAATACAGTGCTTGTAATGCTGAGATTGGTTTTATTGATATATACCTTGTGGTATTGTGTTGGTTGTGGATGTGTTGTTAGGAGTTGTTTTGGTGTTACTCTGGCAGGTGGATAGGCCTAATTATAGGGGAGACTCAGCCGAAATTTCTGAAAAATTTGGGAGTTAGTAAAATTTGAAGGATTGAGAATTTGTTAAGGAAGAGATAAATATGTTATGTATTTGAGGGCGAATGATCCTAAGCGGGGGAAGAATGTAACACCCCATAAATGTTTTTGAAGTACTTCAACACTATTAAAAAAATTGATGTGTGCGTAGGCACGAGTTGCTATAGCCAGTTGAGACTAATACCGTGTGTTGTTGTGAAAAAAGAATTAGACGTTTTGAAATGTTTAGAGTGTAAGAAATTTGATCTTAAAGCTTACAAATATGGATAAAAGAAATAAACTCAAATGAGATGATGTTGTCACGCTTATCTCAAATGCGGTAGCGTGGAATCAACTGTGAGTATATGTGTAAAAGTAAAATCATCAATTTGGTAACCTCAGAATAATTCTTAGAATGTTCGAGGACGAACGTTTGTTTAAGAGGTGGAGAATGTAATGACCCGACTTGTCGTTTTAAGAAATTACGCCCCGTCCAGTGACTTAAGGTCTCGCGAAGCTTCACAGTATGTATTATGACCCGCGTGGGTGGTCGAGTTTGGTTTTCGGAAGATTCGAAATTTAATTTAAAGAAAAATTCTCATTTTGAAGCTTGAATGGAAAGAGTTGACCGGGGAGTTGAATTTTGAACAAACGACTCCGGAATGGAATTTCGATGATGGCAATAGCTTTCGTACGATGATTTCGGACTTAGGCATATGTTCAGATTTGGATTTGGAAGTCCGTAGGACAATTCGACACATTTTGGCGAAAGTTGAAAAATAGAAAATTTTGAAAACATCCTACCGACGGATGAATTTTTGATAACGAGGTCATATTTTGATTCCGGAAATAGGAATAGCTCCCTTACGTCAATTATGACTTGTGTGCAAAATTTGAAGTCATTCCGGATTGATTTGATACTTTCGGCGCAAAAATATAAAAGTTGAAAGATTTGAAAAGATATAATTCGATTTGATGCGCGATTCGTAATTCCGGCGTTGTTTGATGTGGTTTGAAGACCCAACTAATTTCGTATTGTATTTTGTGACATGTTGTTATAATTGGTTGAGGTCCCGGGGGCCTCGGGTGGATTTCGAAAGGTTAACGGAGCAATTCGGACTTGGAAGAAGCTGCTGGAAAATGGCAGCAACTATTGGATTCGCACCTGCAGAAATTTGGGCGCAGGTGCGACCACGCAGAAGCGAAGATGGAAGGGCATGGCATTGGTCATAGGTGCGAAGAAAATCCCGCACCTGCGGAAGCGCAGAAGCGGGAAAGGAAGCTCAGAGAAGCGAAATTGGCTGGACTGGACTGAGGCCGCAGGTGCGAAGCATTTCCCGCACCTGCGTGAGCACAAAAGCGGAAGCTCTTTCACAGGTGCGAGGGCAGCGCCACTGGACATCACAGAAGCGAGAATTTGCTCGCAAAAGCGAGCTCGCAGGTGCGAAAATATGGTCCGCATGTGCGCCAACTGGGCAGAATGTTAAGGACCAAAAATGGTCATTTCGCCATTTTTGTTTTGGGAGTTTTGGAGCACGGATTTGGGTGATTCTGGAGGGATTCTTCATAGGTTTGGTTGGGGTAAGTGTTATATATTCTAAAGCGATTATATTTCATAAATCTATGATTATATTCATCGTTTAATTCGGATTTAAATGGAAGAAATCAAGATTTTTGTAAAATCTTCCATAAACGAAAATTTAAGATTTGGAAGTCGAATTATTATTGGAATTCAATAAAATTGGTATGGTTGAACTCGTATCGGAATGGATGTTCGGATTTCATGAAAATTATGTCGAGTTCCGAGAGGCGGGTCCCACGTTGACTTTTGTTGACTTTTTGGAATAAATTTTTAAGTCGACGTATTATTATCTAGAATTGTTTCCGATGAATTCTAATGAAGTTATACAATTAATTTGATAGATTGAGCTGTCTTGAGGCAAATTCAAGCAAGAAGGCTATTTTGGAATATCGGTCTAACTTCAAAACGGTAATTGTCTTGCTTAACCTCGAGTGGGGGAATTACCCCTTAGGCATTGAGTCTTATGTGCCATTTGTGAAATGTGAAAAGCCGTGTACGCGAGGTGACGAGTACGTACTCGGGCTTATACATGCAAAATCCATTGAAATAAAGTCTTAGGCATTATTGCGTAGTAAATTGAAAAATTGTGAAAAATTATTAAATCATCTATTTGCCATGCCTAAATCTTTGTTGTTTACTCTATTGTTATATGACAATTTGACGTGATTGTTATTTGATTATTTATGAAATTTTGTGAATTTGCTGGTTTGATAATTATTGGAATTTAATTTTATTTTGAATTTTCTCTCTGCAAATAATTAATTAAATGAGATTAAGAAGAGGTATTCATATAATTATTGAATATTTGGAGTTAATGACGACTTTGCTTTATGTTGAGTAATTTCTATCTTTGTTGATTATTTTTGGGTGTTGTGCACATTTTGGTTGAGCCATGGGCTCCTTATTGCGAAACATAATGTATTGTGAATTTCTGTGGCAAGTTATAATATTTGGGCACTTGAGGTACAAGTTGTATTATGCTGTGATAATTGGGCACTTGAGGTGCGATTTGTGAAATATTGTAATTTTGATACTCATGCGGTGAGATAAGGGTGACTTGAAATGCGTGGATAGTAGGGGAACTACTAGAAGTCATGCGGTGATATAAAGTCAGGGTGTTGAAATGCATGTGGTAAGATAAGGGTGGCTTGAAACGTGTGGCTAGTAGGGGAACTACTAGAAGTTATGCGGTGTGATAAGGATGGCTAAAAACGCGGGATGCTATTTCGAAAAAAATAATTTCTTTAAAATTAAATGGAAGGCTCTCGCGGTGATATAAGAAAATGAGATATTGTGAATTTATTTATGATTTGGGACTACGAAGCGGTACCCCGGGAGTGCCCTTTTATGGATATTCTCTGTGGCTGCACTTGCCTTTGGTTACTTTATTTTTTCCGAAATTTATAAATTCTTGTGTTTTTCGTGATGTATTATTTCACCTAATATTAAGTGTTTTGTATTTCTTGAGGTATTGTGTTGACCTCGACTTTTTCGTACGAGACTTTGAGGATTTGTATTTTTGGGTTATATTTGTTTTGATGATTGAGTTATTTTAAATAAAAGAAATATTCTAATATGTTTTAATTTAATAAATGTTTATATCCAAATCAGTAGTTGATATGATGTTTCATTTTATTTGAAATGTTATTTTCTCCGCCCAAATGATTCTAAAATAACTTCATGCATTTATTGATTTCTTACTTTATTTAAAGATTTTAACCTTACTTTATTAAAAAATAAATTGATCATGTGGATCTTATATACATTGAGGATATTGGCACGTGAGTTGTCCGTGTAGTTGAGATATGAATTAAGGGCACGAAGTGCCAGGGAAATATGATAATTTAATTATGGGCATGAGGTGCCGTGGAAATATGAAAAATGGGCTGAGACTCGTGTTTACGAAAAATATGAAACCGGGCTGAGACCCATATTTTTATGATTTTGAAATGAGGTGTCACATGATGACTTTTAATTGAAAGAATTATATTCAAAATATTTATTTGGAAGGATTTTTATTCAAAAGAATTATATGAAAGATATTTATTTAAGAAAATTTTATTTGAAAATATTTATTGAAAGAATTTTGTATTTGAAAAATAACTATTTGAGAAAATTATATTTAAAAGAGAGTTATCTGGAAGAATTATATGTGAAAGACGTTTATTTGAAAGACTTGATTTAATTGGGTGAAATTATATTTATTAATTATTGAGTGATATTAATGGTATTCTTGTTGTCTGTTGTGCATATCACTAGTTGTTTATTCCCGCCCTTATTATTATTGTTTCCTATTATATTGCACAAGTTATTAGACTAGTGAGTGTTTTGACTGTACCTCGTCTCTACTCCATTGAAGTTAGTTTTGATACTTACTGGGTACCGACCATGGCGTACTCATACTACACTTCTGCACATTTTTGTGCAGAGCCAGGTATTGAAGATATCGAACTTGAGCAGAGTTAAAGCGGGATCGTAAGGATTCTAGGTAGAGCTGCTTGGTCGTCGCAGTCCTTTGGAGTCTTTTCATTTCATTGTATTGTTAACTTGTAATCAAACAATATTGTATATTCGGTCCTCGTGATCATTCTATGTATTCAGTTAGAGTTCGTGACTCAGTACTACCAGTCTTGGGAAGTTGTGTATTGTAATTACTTTCGCTATTAGTTTTGATTACTTAAAAAAATGGCTTCAAAAATGTAATGGAAATCGGCTTACCTACTCTTAGAGACTAGGTGCCATCACGGCGCCTGTGGTGGGATTTTGGGTCGTGACAATTGAAGGTACCAAATTGTAATTAGGTTGGTTTTGAGTTGATAATTGTATTATGTTTGTATCTCACCTATAGTAGGCTTGAGGGAGCAGTAAAATCAGGGGAAATGTTGCCCGTTTTATTTTAGAATCGAGTTATCGTTCGAGATACGTAATATACTACCGCCATCTAAGTTATACATGTATTTATTTGGTATAGGGTTGGCGCGCTAGTTGTCATAAGCTTGTTGTTGAGTTGCATTGACGACTTGAGGTATGTTAAGGTTGTCCTTTCTTTCTTTTTGGCATGATACAAACGAAACGAGCAAAATACGCAACTTTCATAAATGACTCTATTCATAGAAATACTAGGGGTGTCGATATTCTTTATTCTCCATGTGAATTATTATTATATCCTCTGTTCATGGGTCTCAGAAAAATACGTATTTGATAAAGTTTGTTTGAAAGACATATTGATTTTATGATAATCGAGAAATCTTATTAACGTATTTCTTATGCATTTCATGCATTTATACATGTACATTGACCCATGACCAGAAGGCGTTGTATATGCATATATTATATGTATATGGGATATGGGAAAATGTTACGACGTTAAATACACAACACCACCTGATCAGCTGGTATACGTTGATGATTTGCCCACAGTGGCGGAGATGATATGATGGGATGCCCTCAGAGGCTTGATGATGTTATGTACACCTATACCTATGCATGATACGACATTTACATGCACGTGCATTACAGTATAAATGTTTCAGGATTCACAAAGTTATTTAGACTCACAGGTGAAATTTTGTACTCCATGTTTTATCTATGTCTTTTATGTATTGATTTTCATGCCTTACATACTCAGTACATTATTCGTACTGACGTCTCTTTTGCCTGGGGACGCTGCGTTTCATGCCCGTAGGTGCATGTAAACAGTCTGACGGTCCCCCATCTTAGGATCCTTGCTTAGCGAGAGTTGATGTGCTCCATTTGATCCGGAGTTGCTATTGAGTATTGGTACGATACTTTTATATACATATGGGTATGACGGGACCCAGTCTAGTCCTTTATTCCTTTATATATTTGTGCACTCTATTAGAGGTCTGTAGACAGTCATATATACTTAGATAATATGTGGCCTTGCCGGCTCGCCCTACAGTATCCCGTATATATATATATATAAGATGTGTATAAGAGACAGTATTTATGATTTGGGACTACGAAGCGGTACCCCGGGAGTGCCCTTTTATGGATATTCTCTGTGGCTGCACTTGCCTTTGGTTACTTTATTTTTTCCGAAATTTATAAATTCTTGTGTTTTTCGTGATGTATTATTTCACCTAATATTAAGTGTTTTGTATTTCTTGAGGTATTGTGTTGACCTCGACTTTTTCGTACGAGACTTTGAGGATTTGTATTTTTGGGTTATATTTGTTTTGATGATTGAGTTATTTTAAATAAAAGAAATATTCTAATATGTTTTAATTTAATAAATGTTTATATCCAAATCAGTAGTTGATATGATGTTTCATTTTATTTGAAATGTTATTTTCTCCGCCCAAATGATTCTAAAATAACTTCATGCATTTATTGATTTCTTACTTTATTTAAAGATTTTAACCTTACTTTATTAAAAAATAAATTGATCATGTGGATCTTATATACATTGAGGATATTGGCACGTGAGTTGTCCGTGTAGTTGAGATATGAATTAAGGGCACGAAGT
>AWOL01S0016337.1:0-23953 GCA_000715115.1 Nicotiana otophora | reverse complement strand
AGATGTGTATAAGAGACTATATATATATTGGGCATGTTTTCCCACGTATGTTGTTCATATGAACTAGCAGTTTATTTCGAGACGTTATGCACGACCTACACTTATTTCATATTTATATCTTAGACGAATGCTTAGGGGTGTTCGATAGGTAAAACTCGGGCACTCGTCATGACCCATCAGTTTGGGTCATGACACCTGCCACCTAGATTGTCAAGTGTGCATCCAATATTTCATATTTCTATGCTCAGGAAGTATGTCGGCGATCCGTCTCATGTTTTGGATTTCAGCACTATTCAGTTGGATGATGATTTGACTTATGATGTGGAGCCGGTGACCATTTTGGATCGGCAGGTTCGAAAGTTGAGATCAAAGGATATAGCTTCAGTGAAGGTGCAGTGGAGAGGTCAGCCCATTGAGGACGCTCCTTGGGAGACCGAGCGGGAGATGCAGAGCAAATATCCATGCCCATTTGAGACTCCAGGTATGTTTTTAGACCCGTTCAAAGACGAACGTTTGTTTAATGGGGGAAGGATGTAACGACACGGACGGTTGTTTCGAGATTTGTAGCCCCATTCCCCCATTTACTGCTCCCTTTGTGCTTTACATTTGTTATATGACTTAACGGGTTAGTTTGTTCGGCTTCGGAGAGATTTCAGAGTGAATTGAGATACTTAGTTTCATAATGGAAAGATTAAGTTGGAAAAGTTGATCGGATATTGATTTATGTGTAAACAACCTCATATTTAAATTTTGATGGTCTTGTTAGCTCCGTTAGGTGATTTTGGACTTAGAGCGCATCCGGATTGTGATTTGGAGGTCCATAGTAGAATTAGGCTTGAAATGGTGAAAGTTAGAATTTTGGAAAAGTTTAACCGGGAGTGGACTTTATGATATCGAGGTCGGATTCCGATTCTGGAAGTTGGAGTAGGTTCGTGTTGTCATTTGTGACTTGTGTGCAGAATTTGGAGTCAATCGGACGTGATTTGATAGGTTTCGACATCAGGTATTGAGTTTGGAAGTTTCAAAGTTTATTAGGCTTGAATCTATGTGCGATTTGTGTTTATGATGTTGTTTGAGGTTATTTGATGGTTCGACTAAGTTCGTATTATGTTTTTAGACTTGTTGGTATGTTTGGTTGAGGTCCCGGGGGCCTCAGGTTGATTTAGGGTGGTTAATAGATCAAGGGATGAAATTGAAGAGCTGTCGAAGTTTGAGGACTGCTGGTGTAATCGGACATGCGGAGTGGGCACCGCAAGTGCGAGCCCGCAGAAGCTGGAAGGGATCCACAGAAGCGGGCCAGGAAGGAATTGGCAGAGGCTGCATGTGCGAGGTCCCTTTAGCACCAGTAAGGCCGCAGATGAGACAAAGAGGGCGCAAAAGCGGAGTGTGTAGGAGTTAAGGGGTGTAGACTGCTTCCGCAGAAGCGGATCATAGGCCGCAGAAGTGCTTCCGCAGGTCCGAGACCTGGAGCACAGGTGCGGGGCCAGTTGAGTAAAGTGACTTCCGTATGTGCAAAATCTTCACAGCAAAAGCGAGATCGCAGAAGTGAATTTTGGGACCGTAGGTGCGGGATGACTAGGCAGAACATATAAACATAAGGGTCCGCGGTTTTCTTCATTATCTAACATTTTGGCTCTGATTTTGGAGATTTTCGAGAGGATTTTGATGGGGATTCTTTAGGTAAGTTCCCTGTGTTTATTTTTCTTCAATAATTATGTTTCCCAATTGATTTTCCACCTAGATGGTGTATTTTTGATGTGTAATTTGGGGGTTTAAGGTTAGGGATTTGGAGAGTTGATTTTGGGGATTTGAATGACCAATTGGTGTCGGATTTTGATGAATTTGGTATGACTAGACTCGTGAGTGAATGGGCTTTCGGGTTTTTTACTTTTGTTGGATTTTGAGACGTGGGCCGGGGGGCGGGCTTGAGCCGATTTTGGAATTTTGAGTTATAACTTCGTAATTTCTTGTAGAATTAATTCATTTACCCCGTATTGATTGTCTTATACTGTTTGTGGCTAGCTTCGGGGCATTTGGAGGCCGATTTACGAGGCAAAGGCGTATTGGAGTAGGGATTTGCTCGGATTGAGGTAAGTAACACTTCTAAACTTGGTTCTGAGGGTTTGAAACCCAGATTTTATGTCTTATGTGATTAGTATTAAGGTGACGCACATGCCAAGTGACGGACGTGCGTGTGTGCACTGTGAGAATTGTGACCTGGTCGATTCCATGGCACTATCTATTAGTTCAATCTTGTTGATATCTGTGTTTTCATCATGTGATAAAGTAATTGAGCTGACACTCATGCTAGATATCATGTTTAGGCTTTATGCTGGTACTGTTGGGACCCATGATTGTTGTCTTACTGATTCATTGATATTTCATACTCAATCATAGTCATTCATTTCATATCATATCTCAGTCTCTGTTGTTATTTACTGATACATTATATCAAATTATTCGTGCTAGTATCTTGACATTTTGAGCTCGTGAGAGAGAGACCAGAGAGATTGATGACTGAGTGAGGTCGAGGGCATGATTATGAGTGACATTTATGGGATCAGACTGCACGCCACATCGGTTATACGGATTTATGACAGCGTTTAGGCTGAAGGAGACCTTTCGGAGTCTGCACACATCCCTAGTGAGCGCAGTTGATTATATTGAGGGATGGATCTTCCATGTACATGGATCTTGTCCGAAGCATTATGTACCTGGAGATGGATCTTCTGTGTGGGATGGATTGCCCTACTCGGTACTGCGTGACGGATGGTTAGTGATGTATATATTCCAGTATATATCTTCCCTGGGCCGTATGGGTTATATACAGTACCGAGTGATTGAGCATTTGAGAGTGTGATCACATGAGGCTGTCAGCATGGTGAATCACGTACAACATATGCATTGGCATGTAGAAGTAGAGGAGTTATATTCTTCATATCATTCAAATTTGATCCATTTTTACTGTTTTGAGATATCTATCGAACTTGAAAGCATGTCTACATTTGTGCACTTTATTTTTTGTATTGAACTGTGCCGGTCGAGTTCGTCACTACTTTCAGTCCATAGTTTGGATTTGTTACTTATTGAGTTGGTTGTACTCATGCTACACCTTTCACCTCGTGTGCAGATCCAGGTGCTTCTGGTTATGGCGGCTGCTGAGTGAGGAGTCGAGATCTCAGAGACTATCGAGGTAGCTACATGGCGTTCGCAGACCTTGACTCTCCTTCATTATCTTTATTTATATTTCAGTTCTTATTTTCTCAGACATTGTAGTAGGCTGTATCCTGGTATAGATGCTCATGTACTCGGTGACACCCCTATTTTGGGAGAGATTTATATGGCGTTGTTGTTTTAATTCAATTTTTAAAAGGTTTTCTTAAATATTAACTTCTTCCATTTAATTTTCAAAGCTTTTATTTGGTTGAACTGGTTGAGTAGTTAGCTTGCCTAGTTCCACGATAGGCGCCATCACGACGGTTGGTTGTTGGATCATGACAGAAACGTATCACAATGCTGAAATAATTTCGTAGGACAATGCTCAGGACAACTCAAGCTAATCCGTGTAATTATTTATATTAATATTGCAGAGTTATTATTGAAATTTTCGCTCTCATTTAATACAATCTAAGAAACTATAGCAAGTAATAGCACTACCGAAATTATTGATGGTGTTACCAATTTTGGTGTTGACCTTGCTACTATTGTTCTAATTATCCTGCCATATATCCATGGTATTGCAAATACGTTATGGCATTTACAACTTGAGCAGACACCGATATCAAAATATAGGTATGTAAATAGACATGGTTACATATCCGATCCTAATATTAAAATCTTCAAGAAAAATGGACCTCAATGCAAGAGAGGAGTTGGGATAAATGACAATATCACCAAGTCAAAATTAAATTTGACTAAAGCGTATAATATAATTATTGTAGTCATTTTCCAAATAAATAATGTGGCCAACGTGAGAGATTGAGTGATAGACTTTGCAGTCGCTAGGATTAATATCTGGTTTATACTCAAATACTAATGATAAGTGTGAAATATGTGCTGAAGCTTAAAGCACTAAAAATACTTATTTTTCTGTAAATAGAGAAACTGAATTAATATCCTTGATTCATACTGATTTAGGCGATTTAAAGCAGACTAGGACTAGAGGTGGTAAAAGATATTATGTGACTTTTATTGATGATTTTTTCAGATATACTAAGTTGTATTTACCAAGAAATAAAGATGATGCCTTTAATGCTTTTATTTCTTATAAAATCGAGGTTGAAAATCAACTTAGTAGAAAAACCAAGAGAATTAGATCTGATAGAAGTGGAGAATATTTTTCTTTAAATATTTTTGATGAAAAGAATGGAATTATCCATGAAGTAACTCCCTCTTATTCACACCGAGTCTAATGCAAGTTGTTGAAAGGAAAAATAGAACATTGAAAGAGATGATGAACTCCATGTTAGTTAGTTATAATACACCTGATAATTTATGGGGTGAAGCTATATTATCTACATGTCACTTACAAAGTAGATACCATATAGAATAACTGGCAAAACTCATTATGAATTGTGGAAGGATTATAAACCTAACTTGAAAAATTTAAAAGTGTGGGGGTGCCTTGCTAAAGTACTTTTGCCTGAACCTAAAACGAGAAAAATAGGTTCTAAAATTGATGACTGTATGCTTATTGGATATGCTAAACATAGTGTTGCATATAGATTTCTAGTTTTAAAAAGTGATGTGCTTGATTGCAATACTATAATTGAGACAAAGAATGCTGAGTTATTTGAATATACTAATCTATTGCCTGATAAAATTCCTAATACACTTGTTGAACAATTAATGAAAGTACCTCTAATGAGGAACCGAGAAGGAGCAAAAGGCATAGGAAAGAATATTTTTCTTATGGAATGATTTTCAAACATTTCTTGTCAATAATAAACCATCAAATTATTTTGAGCTATATCTTCTTTAGAAACTAATTATTGGAAAGAGACAATAAAAAATGAAATTGATTATATTTTAAAAAATAAAACATGAATTTTAACAGATTTACCTCATAGTGCAAAATCTATTGGTTGTAAATGGATTTTCAAAAGAAACTTTAATCTCGATGGATTTTTAGATAAATATAAAGCTCGATTAGTAGCAAAAGGTTTTCTTAAAAATAAAATATAGATTGTTTTAATACATTTGCACCAATGATTATAATTTCTTCCATTCGAGTATTTATTGCCTTAGTTTCAATTCGTAAGTTTTTTATCCATCAAATGGATGTCAAAATCGTTTTCCTAAATGGTGATTTAGAAGAAGAAATTTATATGGTTTAACCTGAAGGCTGTGTCATTTCTGGATAAGAAAATAAAGTTTGTAAATTAATTAAATCTCTTTATGGCCTTAAACAAGCTCCTAAACAGTGGTATGAAAAATTTGAACAAGTCTTACTGATAGACGATTTCTTTCCAATGGAGTAGATAAATTTGTTTATACTAAAGTGGTAGACCATGATTATGTGATAATATGTTTGTATGATGATGACATACTTATATTTGGTATAAGTTTAAATATTGTGAAAAGTACTAAATTATTTATATCTGCTAATTTTAATATAAAAGATATGGGTGAAGTAAATATGATATAGGGAGTTAAGGTTATAAGGAGTGAAAATGGCATAATGTTGTGATATCGTGCTATAATTTCATATATTTGACGTTTATTTACCCTACTTGTGTGTTATTTGGATGCCAATTTGTGCGATAATTGAGCATAATAGAGCTTATTTCACTTGTACGAATGCTTTGACACGCATTTGAGAAATATTACATGAAATGGTACCCCAGAGCTATAAAATGGAGCAATAAAAGAAGACGAGCAAGGAAATGAAAAGTCATGGCCATCGACAGTGCAAGGCATTGTCCAGGGCACTGTCATTGGTTCTCAGAGAATGCCTCGCGCAGAAACATTGGCGCCCCTGACAGTGCCTCGCGCAGAAATATTGGTGCCTCTAACAGTGCCTCGCGCCGACGATGCTATCCAAGCCAATTTTATTTCCTCACTATTTTTGGACGTGTAAACTTCGACCCCAACCCTGTAAATACCTCTTAAAGTTAATTTCGAGGGGTTAGACATCATTAGAGAGGGGATTCGACCCAAGGAGGCGAGAACACGCTAGGAGCAAGGTGGATAATTCTTCTACGAGTTTTTCACTTCCTTCTTCCTATTTTCATTATTGGTTATGAATTATAGTATTGTAGTTTTGCATACTATTATGAATAGCTAATTTATTATCTAAGGTTTTGATGAAACCTTTTGTAAGATAAATTCTCGTTATGTTTTTATATAATTGAACCGTTAGATTTCTCTACTTGTTAAATTACGTGTTTACTGCTGTTGATTGAATGGCCATCAATTGATTGTACCTATTTAATATGTATTGCTTGAGATAGGGTAAATACGTAGGTAGTTATTGAAAAACATCACTCCTAACGTATGTGAGAGATCAATATGAAAGGTTTAAAGGCGGGATTAAAGATAACGAAACCTTGGTGCGATCATAGTGAGCGAAGAATTAGTGCCAGCTAGCGTAGTTCGAGAGAATATATCTAGTAAATTATGGTAGTTGCTTGAGAGAGAATTATAATACCAGAAGTACTCACGATCAATAGAAAATACTTAGGCGAAATTATAGAAGATGTAGCGGGAAAGATTATGACTATTAGGAAAATCATAAATCTAGACCTCCATAATCTTTTCTCTAACCTTTAGTATCCCTGGTTGTTAATTTACTACTTTAATTTGTTAGTTAATTAGTTAGACATAAGAATTTTAATATTTATAACTTATGAATTGTTCAAGCTTGTCTTCTGAGTGATATTGAATAGTTATAGTGAAACCTTAGTTCTTTGTGGGATTTGACTCCGGACTTTTAGAGCGGATTATATTTGCAGCGACTACTTATTATTTTTAGGACTAGAGTTGGGCGTGATCAAATTTTGGCGCTATTGTCGGGGAACTAACGGGGTAATTGTAGCTGTATATATTGTTAGGTTTCAAGTTTGAACTTTTATTTTATTTTATTCTACTTGTTGATCTGAGAAACATGACATCTTGCAATTATGAGAGTTTAGGTGTTGATAATTCTATTGTTGATCCTCATATATATTGTGAAGAAAACCACCCATGGCAAAATTATCAAAATATTCCCGAGAGCAAGTTATGTGCACCAACTCAATCTTATGTGTGGAATGCGTGTGATATGTGTGGTGGTAAAGATGGTCACTTTCTTGGTTCTACTTATATTTCTTATCCTCCAAACATTTCTTATTATGATAGTTCTACTTGTGAAATTCATATGAATAAAGAACCTGGGAATGCGGACCTGAAGGAGATCAAGGATATGTTTGAGTGTCTTCTGGAATAAATAATGAGAAACAATTGCAGATAGAAAGACAAGAGGCAACTATTCGCAACTTGGAGGCTCAAGTGAGTCAATTGGTTGAAGCTTTTAATGCTCAACAAGCCAATATCGAGGATAGTAGCCAAGAAGAACGTGAATTCAAGGTGTTATTGGAGGAGGTCAGAGTAGAACATCAAAAACCTATCCAACTACAATTTGAGGATGTCGATGTTGAAGACGTGAGACTAGAGTCAGCTAAGGACATTGATGATATAAATTTTATTGACTCTAGTATCATTGATGTTGAGGATGTTGAAAGTCCTGAAGTTCGTGTGTTTGAGCGCATTGGTCCTCACTCCAAATATTTTTTCACATTGTACTTGGATGATGATATGGAAATAGAGTCATCCGAGCCGATTGAGGAGTCAAGGAATGAGGAACAAGATGCCTACATTCTAAAGTTTTTCTTGCCAGAAAGACAAGACTACATACCTGATCTAAAAGTCAAGAAGTGTAGAATAGTACATGCTTGGGCCAATTAGATTTGTTCCACCACCTCTAGAGCATAATCAAAAATCCGAAACCAAATTGGGGGCTCAATTCATAAGCTAGAGGCGGAGGCAGAAAATGGTTCATGTGGTGCCGCGACGTTAAATCAGGCGCTTGTTGGAAGGTAACCCAACTTTACTGCTTTCTTTTATTTTTATTTTTTTAAAATTATTTTCTTATTGTATTATTTTGTATTGTCATTTTTCATTTTTTAGAAGCGTGGGAAGCATAGATATTGGAAGGAGGCAACATCAAGACATATGGTTAGAACTAAGTGTGGGGTATCCGCACAAAGAAAAATACACGGGGAGAAGTCTTGAGTACCCCATGAGCTGCTAGTGCTTCGGCCTTTGGCCTACCAGAGAGTTTCTTTTACCCTCTTATTATTTATGTTGTGCATTGCGGACAATGCACAATTTTAAGTGTGGGGTGAGGAGATTGTTTGAGTGACTTCTATGCTATTTTAGTTGTGTTAGTTTAATTGATGATTTTTTAAAAGACATTTTTGGACTTTTCCCGATTATGGATCTACTAGACAGTTTTTTGAGGGATTTAAGTCTAAATAAAAGATACAAAAAAAAATTAGAAAATAAAAAAATACAAAACACATGTCTTTTTTTAATTTATTTTCCTTAGGTAGTAATAATCCCCCGTGGTTTTTCTTCGTGCCTCGGTTCTTTTCCGTGGATGTAATTTGAATCGGGTAGTAGTTTTAATTTTTATTTTATTTTTACTTTTAGAGTAGTGTGTAAGAAATAAAGGAGAAGAACAAATGCGATTCACATCTTTTGACTTGTTTGATGGTTGCATACTTAGGTTCTGGCATGTGTTTCACCGTCCCTTGATTTTAAATATATGATGATGCTTTGATAAAAATGAATAGCATGTGGTATGACTCCTATGTCTCGGTTGCTTTACTTGCATTCACTTTGTGCTTTACGCTTAATATATCTCTTGGCTTTGTGAATACTTTTGATTGAGAATCCGAATGAAACCGTCCTTAGGGAGTCATGCGCCATGTGTGAAGTGAGTTCTTTGCATAGTTCATGTTATTGCATTTAAGTCTAGAACTTGCTCAGAATGCGAATCGAAATAATAGGTGTTGCTCGGTTTGAAAAGTGATGTTAGGCTTTTTTTGATCTTTTTGAGTTTTGTTGTCTATCACAAAGAAAATCATCCCTAGTTCCCTTTTTGAGCCTATAAGCCTTCATTTTGGCACCCGCATTACAAGCCTATTCCCGTTTATTCCCAATTGAATCATTTCAATTCTTAGACCTCTTAAAGCACTTGAATTGTAAATAGAGCACTAGAAAGATGTAATAAGGAAACTTGGGGTAGCTTTTGAGTGGAACCAATAGAAGGAGAAATGTGCAATTGTGCTTTTAATAAAATGCCACTAGCGACAAGGTAAAAATACAAAAAGCAAAAAAAAAGAATAAAATGAATAAATAAATGTTCTTATTTTTGCTAGTGAATGTGATCTGAAGTAGTGTGTAAATAAGAAGGAAAATATTATGGGGTGAGCTATCTTGTGATGATTAAAGTAGATTGAAGGAATTTCAATACGTGATGTGTTAAAGTACTTAGGAGGGTTAGCCACTATATCCTAAATATATCTTTCTCATCCCTTATCCCACATTACAACCATAATAAAGTCCTAGTTGATTTCGGACCGAGCGGGCTACATTAGTAGAGGTTTACATAATGGGAAAGCCTATGGTACCTTTTGCGTGTATGCGACTTATGTGAGAGAGTGAGTAATTTTTCTTCATATGTGTGAGTCCTTAAAATATATTCGATCATGTGATTTGGATGTGTGGACTACTTACTCTTTATTTTATTATGAGGGCACATGGTTTCATAAAGGATAGGTAACGTTATTAGACTTCTCTGTTAGATTAAGTATTCAAGCCTCGGGTGAATTGTGACATTGAGTTAGTTTTCGAGGCTAGGATTGTTACAATCATGTTGTTCATGTGTTGGATGTTTTGAAATTAGTCATAAGTATGGGAAGTGTATTTTGACCATATGCTATAGCTTAATGTTATTATCAACCATGGTCATAAGTGTAGTGTGTTGTGAATGCGTGGCTTGTTGGGTCCTTGAAGAGGAAGTGTTTGGTTGGTTGACTCGAGGGAGAGCAACATTTAAGTGTGGGGTGTTGATGTCGTGTTCTAATTCCAAATATTTTGACGTTATTTACCCTACTTGTGTGCTGTTTGGATGCTAATTTGTGCGATAATTGAGCTTATTTCACTTGTAAGAATACTTGGACATGAATTGGAGAAATGTTGCATGAAATGGTACCTCGGAGCTATAAAATGGAGCGTTAAAAGAAGACGTGCAAGGCAATGAAAAGTCATGGCCATCGACAGTGCAAGGTATTGTCCAGGGCACAGTCATTGGTACCCCAGACAGTGTCTCGCGCCGCCGATGCTATCCGAGCCAATTTTATTTCCTCACTATTTTTGGATGTGTAAACTTCGGCCCTAACCCTATAAATACCTCTTAAAGTTAAATTTTGAAAGGTTAGACATCATTAGATAGAGGATTCGACCCAAGGAGGCAAAAACACTCTAGTTGCAAAGCGGAGAATTCTTCTACGAGTTTTTCACTTCCTTCTTCCTATTTTCATTATTGGTTATGAATTCTAGTATTGTAGTTTTGCATACTATTATGAATAGCTAATTTGTTATCTAGGATTTTGATGGAACCTTTTGTAAGATAAATTCTCTTTATGTTTTTATATAATTAAACCATTAGATTTCTCTACTTCTTCAACTACGTATTTACTGATGTTGACTGAATGGCCATCAATTGATTGTGCCTATTTAGTATGTATTTCTTGAGAGAGGGTACATATTCAGGTAGTCACTCCTAACGTATGTGAGTGATAAATATGGAAGGTTTAAAGGCGGGATTAAAGATAAAGAAACCTTGGTGCAATCATAGTGAGCAGTGAATTAGTGCCAGCTAGCGTAGTTCGAGAGAATATGTCTAGTAAATTGTAGTAGTTGCTCGAGAAAGAATTATAACACCAGAAGTACTCACGATCGGTAGAGAATACTTAGGCGAAATGATAGAAGATGTAGCGGGAATGATTCCGACTATTAGGAAAATCATAACTCTAGACCTCCTTAATCTTTTCTCTAACCCTTAGTATCCCTAATTGTTAATTTACTACTTTAATTTATTAGTTAATTAGTTAAACATAAGAATTTTAATATTTATAAATTATGAATTGTTCGAGCTTGTCTTCTGAGTGATATCGAATAGTTATAGTGAAATCTTAGTTCTCTGTGGGATTTGACTCCGGACTTTTAGACTGAATTATATTTGCAGCGACCTCTTATCGTTTTTAGGACTAGAATTGGGCGTGATCATGTTGTCACAAGAATATTATGTTCAAGGACCTCTTAAGAAGTTTGAGTATTTTAATGTCACACGCTACAAAAAAAAGCTGGAATTGGCTACGAATATTGTCACTATTCTGTCGCTAAATCGCTCGTAGCTAGAAAAAATTCTTGATAATCTGTAGCTAATCTGTCGCTAAATGAGATTAACAACGGATTATTCAGTTTAGCTACAAAATTTGTTTATCGCTAAAACCTTATCTTTTAGTAGTGACACTTGTGAGCACTTCTTTTCATGCTAACTCTAAGTTGAAAAAAACATAATAGTGACTCATGTGCTCAGTCTAAATATGCTTAGATTATTAGGAGTCTGATACATTTAATGAATTTTACAAGGCTTGATGTAGCATATAATATGTGTAGACTGAGTATATATACTTATAATCCCAACATAGAGCATTGGTCTGCATTAGTTAGACTAATGAAATATTTGAGAAGAACCATAAATTATGATATCTTATATAATGGATTTCCTTCTACTCTAGAAGGTTACATTAATGCAAATGGGATCTCTGACTCATATGAGATAAAATTCACTAGTGGTTATGTATTCACCCTTGGCGGTGGTGTAATATCATGAAAATCTGCTAAACAACCGATCATAGCTAGATCGACTATGGAATAAGAGTTTGTAGATCTGGAGTTAGCTGGTTCTGAGGCTGAGTGGCTAAGAAACTTCTTAGCTAATATTCCTTTAATGCATGATGTATTGCCTCCCATGTTTATGCATTGTGATCGTCAAGCGGCAATAGCTATTGCAAAGAATAAATCTTACAATTGTAAAAGTAGACACATAAAATTGAGACATGATGTCATAAAACATATGTTGAAAGATGGAATAATTTTCATTGACTATGTGAAGTCAAAAATAAATCTGGCCGATCCTCTAACTAAACCTGTGAGAACAAAATTAATTCTTCAAACCTCAAGAGAGATGGGGTTAAGGCTAACATGCTGTCAATAGAGATAGTAATCCAATCTATATGATTGAAAATACCACGAAGTAGGTTCATATGAGTAATAACAAGTCAACATTGACAATAAAACACTAAAAGAGAGTTCTTGATTGCTACTAATTGAGAGGATGAGTTATAACTGGTAATGAAATTCATATTCCTTATGGATGGTGTATTTTAAAATAGTATACACGTGATAAATTAACCTATATGAGAGTGGAGTGGGGCCGCTCCTATGAGATTTTGGCCTAGTCTATAGAGCTCACATGAATTACCAGGCACACACATGGCTTAGTGGCGCAAAACTGCGTGAACAACAAAATTGTGATGGTCAAAATGTGATTGATAAAATCTCTAATTTACAATAAGAATTATTGGTTCATAAAAATATTATATTTCACCAGTAATTCTGTAAGTTATATTTTATTAGTCTAAATTTGGTTCATAGTCCAAAAGATACCAAACCTATTGCATTTGGACCATACAAATTCAGCAGATCTTTCTCCTCTTTGTATGAACCGTTTGAAAATATGTGGGGAAACTATTGTGATATTTTCAAAAATGGACAAATGTCCTTCCAAGTGACAATAGAGAAATGAGTGTGGCAATCTTACATGGGAAATTCAAGACAAGTGTTATACACTTGTCATGCTTCAAACCTCTCTTAAAGCCTATAAATAGGCATTCAAATTAGGCATCAATCATCAGCAACTTTCCTTTGTTTTTTCGTTCTTCACCAGCCTCCCTTTGTTGTCTTTCCTTCTCAAATTTTAGTAGTCTATTTTCTTTTATTATCCTCTTTTAAATAGCTGGGTATGTAATTTAATATTTTGTTGATTCCTGTATCCTCTTAAGTAGAGGTAAACTTGTTTTATCCTGGAAAAATATTTCACATTGCTGAAATAGTTTCTTAAGACAATGTCCAACATGACTCAAGCCAAACCGTGTATTTATTTATATTAATATTGCAGTGTTATTATTGAAATTTTTGCTCTCATTTACTTCATGGGAAACTGTTAGTGACAAGGGTATTTTTGTTTACTTTGTTAACGGTAAGAGTAGATTTGAATAGAAAGTGTAGCGAAGGTAAATGTAGACTATTTCCAACAATACATGGGTATAATTGGCCTTTTCCCGTCATTAATTCTCATTCGCATAGTATATTGTAGTTGTTATAAAATATAGCTCAAAGTAACAATATATAACAAGGAAAAATAAGCTAAGAAATATAGAGAGATAGAGAGAAGGAAGAGATTTTCTTCTTCAGTTGTGTGTATTTTCCTATCTATTACAAGGCCTTTATATAGGCATGAAAAGTGAAGCAAAATATGTCATTGAATATGTAATTAAGCATTTGAGATGAAGATCACAAAGGAAGAGTAGACATCCACCATAATTTGATTTTTCTTATAATATTCCCCCTTGGATGTCCATAGATAATGTGCCTCGTTAAACCTTATTAGGAAAATTCCTCTAAAAAAAATCCCAGTGAAAGAAAAAGAGTACACATGTTTATAAATAAGCCTTTTGGTTGCCTCGTTAAAAACCTTCAAGAAAATCCCTAATATCTTAATAACAAATTTATAATGATCTTACAATCTAAATATAACGATCCGAACGGTCGTTTCGAGGGGATTCTTGAGGTAAGTTCCTTGTGCTCATTTTTATCAATAATCTTGCTTCCCCATTGATTTTTCCATCTAGTTGGTGTGTATGTAAGGTGTAGATTGGGGGTTGAGGCTAGGGATTTGGAGTGTTTGATTTTGGGATTTGGGTGACGATTTAGTGTTGGATTTTGATAAATTTAGTATGGTTAGACTCGTGATTGAGTGGGCTTTCGGGTTTTGTGACTTTTATCGAATTTATAGACGTGGGTCTGGGGGCCGGCTTTTGAGCCAGTTTTTTATTTTGATTAATAGCTTAGTATTTTCTTATAGAGTTGATTCCTTTATCCCATATTGATTATATTACATTGTTTATGGCAAAATTCGAGGCATTCAGAGACCGTTTCGCGAGGTAAGGGTGTGTTGAAGTAGAGATTTGTTCGGATTAAGGTAAGTAACAGTTCTAAATTTGGTTCTGAGGGTACGAAACCCTGTATTACGTGTCATGTATTTGGTCTTGAGGTGACGCACATGCAAGGTGACATGCGTGTAGGCGTGCACCGCAGGAATTGTGACTTGGTCAAATTCCGTGGAACCGTGTAGTTGAATAATCTGTTGTCATCTGCACATTCTCTATGTAGTAGAGAAATTTAATCACAAATCATGTTAGAAATCATGTTGGGACCCACAGAGGTCGTGAACATGTTGAATTATCTGCTAAATTATTATTTTGTACTCAACCATAATTTTACTTGTTTATTATATCTCAGTCTATATTGTTCCTTGCTGATACATTATATCATTTCTGTTGGGGCTGACTTTCATGATTACCGAAGGCCTGAGAGACTGGAGAGATTTATGACTGAGTGAGGCCGAGGGCTTGATTGTGAGATAGTAATATTATAGCATGTGAGAACCTGATACCCTGCTCTAGATTCTATTTTGCTCCTACATCAAATCCATCATCCTCCGAGTTGTCCGCGCGAATCCAGATATTATACTGTAGCACGTGAGTTGTCCGTGCGAATACAGATATTATACTATAGCACGTGAGTTGTCTGTGCAACACGTGAGTTGTCTATACGAGTTATAATGCTTGGGCTAAAGGAATTCCTTCGGAGTCTACACCCTCTACCCCAGTGAGTGCAGATACCTACTGAGTGCGAGTGCTAAGTGAATGAGAGAGTTGAGTGACTGTGGCCCTGAGATGATGCATTTGATTTCTTTATTGTTGCACTTGGATGCCATGTATCACTGTCTTGAAATTTCTGAAAGATATTACTCTATGTTTCACTTAAACTTGTCATGGAATAACTGTTTGACCTAATTTATCAAACTTGAGCATGCCTACTTTCCTATGTTGAAATCACTGTAATTGAACTATAACTGTGAAACTTGTCACTACTTTTAGTTCTTTATTTAGTCTTGTTACTTACTGAGTTGGTAGTACTCACGCAACACCCTGCACCTTGTGTGCATACCCAGATGCATCCGGCCACGACGGTTGCTGAGTTGTGGAGTTCGGATTCTCAGAGACTATCGAGGTAGTTGTTTGGCATTTCGCAGACCTTGTTTCTCCTTCCCTATCTTTCCACTTATTGTATTTAGTTTCAGATTAACATAGACAGTATTTTTCGAATTTGTGATGTATAGATACTCATGTACTCATTGACACCCCGATGTTGGAAATTTCCGGGTTGTATTTTGGATTTCTATCCCGTTTGTGAAACCTTTTATTGTCTTAAACTGCTTAAATTCATTTTTTGTTAAAAGTGTTGGAAATATTTTAAATGTCGGATTACCTAGTACCACGATAGGTGCCATCACGATAGGTTAGAATTTTTTGGGTCGTGACAAGTTGGTATCAGAGCCTAGGTTACATAGGTCTCATGAGTCATGAGCAGGTTTAGTAGAGTCTTACGGATCGGTACAGAGACGTCTGTACTTATCTTTGAGAGGCTGCCGAACCCTTAGGAAATTTCACACTCTTATATTCTTGTCGTGCAGATTTATTGTTTTCGATAACTAAACTTTTGTATTCTATTCTCTCAGAGATGGTGAGGACACGTGCTACTGGACAGGATGGATAGCCACCAGTACCACAAGCTTAGGCCATGAGAGGGCGAGGTCGCGGTAGGGGCCCCGGAAAGGGCAGAGGTGCAGCTCGTACAACAGCTAGAGAAATACCTGTAGATCCACCAGCTACTCCAGCTTAGGAGAAAGTTCCAGATGTAGTTGAGCCAGTAGGGCCAGCTGAAACACCAGTTGTGCCCATTGTAATCCTAGGCCTTCAAGAGGCATTAGCCCAGATATTGATAGTTTGCACTGATCTTGCTCAGGTGATTTCGGCTCAGGCCGTACCAACCACTTCTCAGGACCGGGAAGGTACTTATACCCCCGCTGTCCGCACTCCAGAGCAGGTGATGTTGGGACTTCAGACACCGGAGGTACTACCCGCCCAGCAGGTTGCAACTGCTTAGGCCCTGGTGGTCCTAGTTATGGATGATGATGAGCATAGGAGAATTAAGAGATTTTGGAGGCTTCAACCTCCATCATTTAGTGGTGCTGAGTCAGAGGATGCCCAGG
The DNA here is from genome assembly GCA_000715115.1 of Nicotiana otophora. Classification (NCBI taxonomy): domain Eukaryota; kingdom Viridiplantae; phylum Streptophyta; class Magnoliopsida; order Solanales; family Solanaceae; genus Nicotiana; species Nicotiana otophora. The sequence goes on along the minus strand of AWOL01S0016337.1, from coordinate 7,443 downwards.
GCTTCTTGGACAAGTGCCAGGGGATGCTTCGTACAACAGGTATTCTGGAGCCCAATGGGGTCTCGTTCACTACTTTTTAGTTTTTTGAGACTGCTTTCAGTTGGTGGGAGGCTTATGAGAGGCGCGGGCCGGTCGGTGCAGCACCACTTACATGATAGGAGTTCTCCGTTCTCTTCTTGGAGAAGTTCACGCCGCATTCTCACAGGGAGGATCTGCACATATAGTTTGAGCAGCTTTGGCAGGATGGCATATTTGTGACCCAGTACGAGATGAGGTTTTTTTAGTTAGCTCGCCACTCAGTTTGGTTGGTTAGAGAGAGGATCACGAGGTTCATTGATGGCCTCACGTATCATCTGCGGTTGCTTATGATTAGGAAGAGGGTATCTGGTACTACTTTTGACGAGGTGGTTGACATTTCTCGGCAGATAGAGATGATCTGTAGCCAGGAGCGTGGTGAGAGGAGGGCCAAGAGGCCTCGAGGTTCGGGCGATTTCGGTGGTGTACCTTCTGGGGGGGGGCATTCATACCACAACATGGATCGTCCTTATAGGCTCGCTCAGATGACTCATCAAGCTCATCGTGGTGCATCAGCTAGCCACGGTTCTTACAATGCTCACTCAGACCAGTATTCATTCAGTGCACTACCAGGGCAGAGTTCTCACCATGTCTCGTGCGCTTAAGTTTATACTTGTAGTTCCTCGGGTTACTAAAAGCAGGAGTTCCGTTAGAGTAGAGGTTGTTTCGAGTGCAGGGACTTTGGTTCAAGAGATATTGCCCTATGTTGTTGAGTGGGACTCCATAGTAGAGTTCTCGGTCGACGACACCAGCACTAGCAGTTGCACCACCCACTCAGCCAGCTCGGGGCGGGGCTCAGTCTACTAGGGGTCGCCCTAGAGGGGGAGGCCGATCAGGTGGCGGCCAGACCCGATTCTATGTTATCCCCACTAGACTAGATGTTGTTGCCTCCGATATAGTGATCACATGTATTGTCTCAGTATGCCACATGGATGCCTCTGCATTATTTGACCCTGGTTCCATTTATTCATATGTATCATCGTATTTTGCTCATTATCTGGATATGCCCCGTGAGTCCTAAGTTTCATCTGTTCGTGTATCTACGCCAATGGGCGATACTATTATTGTGGACTGTGTATATCGGTCATGTGCAGTGACTATTGGGGGATTGAAAACTAGAACTGATCTCTTATTTCTTAGTATGGTGAACTTCGATGTGATCTTGTGTATGGATTGGCTGTTTTCAAGTCATGCTTTTCTGGATTGTCACGCTAAGACCGTGACGTTGGTGATGTCGGAGTTTCCAAGGACCGAGTGGAGAGGTTCTCTAGACTATGTTCCCAGCAGAGTGATTTCATATTTGAAGGCCCAACGGATGGTTGGGAAGGGTTGTTTATCTTATTTGGCCTTTGTGAGGGATGTTGGTGTTGATTTTCCTACTATTGATTCTGTTTCAGTGGTGCGAGATTTTCCAGATGTGTTTCCTGTAGACCTTCCGGGCATGCCGCCCGACAAAGATATTTACTTTTGTATTGCCTTGGTGCAGGGCACTAAGCCCATTTCTATTCCACCTTATCGTATGGCACCGACTGAGTTGAAAGAATTGAAGGAACAACTTCAGGAACTCCTTAATAAGTGGTTTATTAGGCCTAGTGTTTCGCCTTTGGGTGCACCGGTCTTGTTTCTGAAGAAAATGGATGATACCATGCGGATGTGCATTGATTATATGTATTTGAACAAAGTTACTATCAAGAACAAGTATCCTTTGTCGCGCATTGATGTTCGATTCGCCAACTTTAGGGAGCGAGGGTACTCTCTAAGATTGACTTGAGGTCTGGGTATCACCAGTTGAGGATTCGGGACTCGGATATTCTAAAGATAGCATTCAGGACCCGTTATGGTCATAATTATGAGTTCCTTGTGATGTCTTTTGGGATGACCAACGTCCCAGCAACATTCATGCACCTGATGAACAGTGTATTTCAGCCCTATCTTGACTCGATTGTCATAGTGTTCATTGATGATATCCTGGTATACTCTCGTAGCCAGGAGGAGCATGCCCAACATTTGAGGATTATGTTGCAACGATTGAGGTACGAGAAGCATTATGCTAAGTTCTCCAAATATGAGTTTTGGCTTAGTTTAGTGGCATTCTTGGGGAATGTGGTGTCCTGTGAGGGGATTCAGGTGGATCCGAGGAAGATAAAGGCGGTTCAGAGTTGGCCCAGACCATCTTCAACTACGAAGATTCGGAGATTTCTCGGCTTAGCCGGTTATTAACATCACTTCATGAAGGGTTTCTCGTATATTGCATCGCCTTTGATCAAATTGACCCATAAAGGTGCTATTTTCAGATGGTCGGATGAGTGTGAGAAGAGCTTTCAGAAGCTTAAGACTGCCTTGACCACAACTCTAGTTTTGGTTTTACCTTCATCTTCAGGCTCTTATACAATGTATTGCGATGCTTCTCGGATTGTTATTGGGTGTGTCTTGATGTAGGGAGGGAGAGTAATTGCTTATGCTTCGCGTTAGTTGAAGCCTCATGAGAAGAACTACCTTGTCCATGAATTAGAGTTAGCTGCCATCGTTCATACATTGAAAATTTGGAGGCATGATCTCTACGATGTATCTTGTGAGGTGTTTATAGAACATCGGAGTCTCCAACATTTGTTCAAATAGAAGGATCTAAATTTGAGGCAGCGGAGATGGTTTGGAGTTGCTAAAGAACTATGATATCACTATTCTGTATCATCCCGGGAAGGCCAATGTGGTGGTCGATGCCTAGAGTAGAAAGACAGTGAGTACATGTAGCCTTGCATTCATTCCTGTTGGTGAGAGACCGCTTGCAGTTGGTGTTCAGGCCTTGGCCAACCAGTTCGTGAGATTAAATGTCTCGGAGCCCAGTCAGGTTCTAGCTTGTGTGGTTTCTCGGTCTTTTTTATATGATTGCATGAGGGAGCGCCAGTATGATGACCCTTATTTGCTTGTCCTTAAGGACACGATTCAGCACAATGATGCTAGAGATGTTACTATTAGGGATGATGGATATTGAGGATGCACGGTCAGATTTGTGTGCCTAATATAGATGGACTATGTGAGTTGATTCTTGAGGAGGCCCACAGTCCGCGGTATTCCATCCATCCGGGTGTCGCGAAGATGTATCAAGACTTGAGGCAGCATTATTAGTGGAGGAGAATAAAGAAGGATATAGTGGGGTTCGTAGCTTGGTGCCTTAACTGTCAGCGGGTGAAGTACGAGCATCAAAGACCGAGCAGATTGCTTCTGAGGTTAGAGATTCCAGAGTGGAAATGGGAGCGGATCACCATGGATTTTGTAATTGGGCTCCCACGGACTTCGAGGAAGTTCGATGCTATTTAGGTGATTGTGGATCGACTTACCAAGTCCGCGCACTTTATCCCAGTTGGCACTACTTATTCTTCGGAGCGGTTGGCTGAGATTTACATCTGAGTGATTGTTCGCCTCCATGACGTGCTAGTGTCCATCATTTCTGATCGAGGCATACCGTTCAGATCACAGTTTTGGAGAGTCTTGCAGCGAGAGTTGGTACCCAGATTGAGTTGATCACAACGTTTCACCCTCGGACGGATGGACAGTCCGAGGGTACTATTCAGATATTGGAGGATATGTTATGCGCTTGTGTTATTGATTTTGTGGGTTCTTGGGATCAATTTTCTGCCACTCGTGGAGTTTGCCTATAACAACAGCTACCAGTCGAAAATTTAGATGGCTCCGTATGAGGCTTTGTATGGGAGACAGTGTAGATTTCGGGTGGATTGGTTTGAGCCTAGTGAGGCTAGGTTATTGGGTACTAACTTGGTCCAGGATGCTTTGGATAAGGTTAAGATAATTCAGGAGCGGCTTCGCATGGCGTAGTCTAGATAGAAGAGTTATGCCGATAGGAAGGTCCGTGTTGTTGCTTACATAGTTGGGATAAGGTACTGCTCAAGGTTTCACACATTAAGGGTGTTATGAGGTTCGGGAAGAAGGGCAAGTTGAGCCCTCGATATATTGGGTCGTTTGAGGTACTTCAGAGGATTGGGGAGGTGGCTTACAAGCTTTCCTTGCCACCTAGTTTGTCGAGTGTGCATCTAGTGTTTCATGTTTCTATACTCCGAAAGTATATCGGCGATCCGTCTCATATTTTAGATTTCAGCACGATTTAGTTGGACGGTGATTTGATTTATGATGTGGAGCCGGTCGCTCATGTCCAGAAGATGAAGTTAGTATAGATGAAGATGTTGAGATGGATGTGCGGGTACACAAAGTTAGATAGAATCAGAAATGAGGTTATTCGCGACAAGGTGGGTGTGACCCTTATTGAGGATAAGATGCGGTAAGCGTGATTTATGTGGTTTGGTCCTGTGAGAAGGATGAGCACAGACGTCCCGGTGATGAGGTGTGAGAGGTTGACATTGAAGGGCCTACGGAGAGGTAGAGGTAGGCCAAAAAGAGGTGGGGATAGGTGATTAGGCAAGACATAGCGCAACTTCAGCTGACCGAGGACATGACCCTTGATAGGAAGGTATGAAGGTCGAGGATTATGGTAGTAGAGTAGGTAGTCTAGAGTGTTCATAACAGTAGTATTGGCACGCAGTCTCGCTTTCTGTTGGTAGTAGGTTTTATGACTAACCGTTGTTTCTTTCATTGTTGATCACCTTACTATCTGGTTATTTTTATTCTGCTTTTATATGGCTTCTTGGTACTGTCCCTTATTCTCTATATTTCATTAATGTGGTGCTTATGTTTTCCTAAGCCGATGGTCTATTAGAAATAACCTCTCTATCCTCACAAGGTAGGGGTAAGGTCTGCGTACACACTACCCTCCCTAGACCCCACGACGTGGGATATTACGGGATAAAAAAAAAATATTAAAAATATTTGTCTATGTTGATATACTATTTTCGTAACTGCCATAAATAAGCAGGCATGCAATAACAAGACGTATACATCCCCATGCTATTGTGTGGAGCAGGGGGTGTTGAATATATATATTGAAATGTAATAGTTGATGAGTGACAGAAAAAAAGAGTTTACAAATATTTGTTTTGGAGTTTACATGAAACAGGAAAATACCAAAATGCTAATGTATATTATTATGGTTGTAATAGTACCAAAGTATAGTTGAAAATTAGTAAGAAATAATCATTATTACTGTAAGGTGCAAGTATCCCGTACAATATCATATCTCATCAAAAAAAGAAAAAAAGAAAAAAATTGTGTCTGCGCTCGCGCATATGATATAGAGCTTCTATGTATTTAATTATTTGCATACGATTTCCTGACATACCACTACCGAGGATTGGTATTTTTGTGTTTAAACAACAACAACAACAATCCAGTATAATCCCACTAGTGGGGTCTGGGGACGCAGACTTTACCCCTACCCTGGGGTAGAGAAGCTGTTTCCAAATGACCCTCGGCATCCTTCCCTCCAAGAACTCCCCACCTCGCTCTTGGGGTGACTCGAACTCACAACCTCTTGGTTGGAAGTGGAGGGTGCTTACCATCAGAGCAACCCACCTTGTCTAAAGAAAACATATATTTTTAATAATTGATGTGTAATGCAAAAAATAAATTTAGCACCCGTTTAACCATAAATTTTGAATTTAAAAATACCGTTTGTTATGGAACATGATCAATTTTTAAAAACAAAATTGAATTTTTTTTTCAAGCTCACAAAAATTTATTTAGAGTAGTTTTTGGGTGAAATTTTTTCTTCTACTTATAAAATTTTTAGTCAAATAAAATATATATACAAACACAATTTCAATTTAAAAAAATTATTTTTCAACCGCAACTTCAATAAAATTTATATCCAAACTAAAAACAATCGTAAAGTAAGACGTTGACCATTAAAATTTATTTGAACACATGGCACTCATCTACAGTTCTACTGAAAAAGAAAACGCCTCTTGAAATCACGAAACTACCCCCAAAAGTAAACCTCTTTATTTTCACTAGCTCTTCCTCTTCCTTTACCCAACGCTCTCTCCTCTCAACAACAACAACAACAACCCAGTAGAATCCCATTAATGGGGTCTGGAGAGGGTAGTATGTACGCAGACCTTACCCCTACTCCGAAGGAGTAGAGAAGCTATTTCCGAAAGACCCTCGACTTAAAAAAAAAAAAAAAAAAAAAAANNAAGATCCTAATGCTAATTAAGAAAATAAAATAAATCTATACAATCAATCCTACTATCAAATCAAGTCAAATAAAATCAGATCTCCTAAATATAATCAAATCTCCTAAAATCATGCTAATCAACACTACTAAATTAAATCTCCTTGAATCATGCTAATAAACATTGATAAACCCAATACTTCCTCTTCAAGAACGGGCTTTAATAAGTCAATATTATCGTGAGCTTACACTCTAAGAAGATCTGGAACAGACCATGAAGGTCTTTGGGACACTGGTTCTGAATACAAGGACGTTTAAAAGGCTACAATCTGTCACTAATAGTGTTCTCTTCCAACACTACACCATTTACCTCCAATTTATTAAAAAAAAAAAAAAAAAAAAAAAAAAAAAAAAAAAAAAAAAAAAATAATAATAATAATAATAATAATAATAAATAAAAAAAAAAAAATAGCAATACCATGGAATTCTCTCACATGCACTGAATTCTCAAGTACGGAAGTTTCTCCCATTCGCCACCGATCGTACGGTCACAGTTCTCCGGCAATGTCTCTCCCCGCTCCTCCTCCGGTAGGTGTAATAATCTTACTCTTGATTCCTCTGTAACTTATGCTCTGTGAACTTATTTGCTTTTACAGTTTTACTCTGTTCTGCCTATTTTTTGTTTACAGTAGCTTTTCCTGGTGTAGTTTCAAAAATATAGGTGTTGATTATAAGGTGTGTTTGGTTTCCACCAAAAAATGTTTTCCTAGAAAATAAGTGATTTTCTGGTATTTGGTAAGTAAGCAGAAAGTTTTGTCCCAAAAGTTTTTATACTAGCTATTAGTGGGGGTGGAAGTGTTGTGGTGGGCAGATGCTGATCCAGGATTTCAAGAGAATTGGCGCACTATTGTGGAGAAGTGTATCTAGAATTTATACGTTCAAAATTATATTCTTTTTGAAAATTTAGTAATTTTCACATATATATCTATACTTCGTGCCGAAATCAAGACTGTTCAGAGTGAAATTTGAACCGCCAATTTTGACTTGTAGAGGTGCACCCAACAATACTTGTACCATATGAGTCTTTGATCATGGGTTCACACACATATATTTAAGTAATATTAAAGAAATATAACATTGTTATACATGATTTTGGTAGAGGAGTATGGGTTCGCAACCCATATCCATAAACATGGATACGCCTCTGGTGGTGGGGCGGGGATGAAATGAGATGGGAGTGGGAGTGGGGGTGATATAGGGGTTGGGTTGGGGGGTCGGTGGTGGGT
>AWOL01S0016336.1:0-12493 GCA_000715115.1 Nicotiana otophora | reverse complement strand
GTTGTTGGGGGAGGGGACAGGGTTGGAGCCGAGGTGTTGGGGGTGGGGACGACACAATCAGGATGAAAATGCCGCTTATAGAACTTGTTTTCCTTGTTCTTTTCTGGTATTTTAAGGAATAGAATATTTTCCAAAAAACATTATGACCAACCAAACATTGGAAAATTGAAAAACATTATTTTCCTCTATACCAAACACACCCATAGTTTGCACTTTGCTGTGATTGTGGTGTGAAATTGACATAAAATTTCTTTTAAAATGTGACTGTTACTGAGTTTATTAGCTGTGTTGCTGTGTGAATTCACTTTGTTTTTCCAGCTCTACTCAATTTTGCATATATTATTTTTGTTTAAAGTAGCTGTGCTTGGTCTAGTTGTGAAAATATTGATTTTCTTTATAGGTGCTGAATTTAGTCCGCTATGATTGTGGTGTGAAATTGACCTAAGCTTTCTTTAAAAAGCCATACTGAATTAATTTATTAGCCGTGTTGCTCTATGAATTCAATTTTTTTCCAGTTTTACTCCGTTTTGTGTATTTTTTGGGGTTTAAAATAGCTTTATTTGGTGTATCTTTGCTTAGTTTATTGATTCTTTTAAAATTTATTGTTGGTGAATTTAAGCAGCCGTGATTGTGGGGTGAAATTGACCTAAAATTTCCTTAAAATATGATACTGAGTGAATTTATTTGATGTGTTGCTGTGTGAATTCATTTTTTTTTCAGTTTTACTCTGTTTTGCGTTGTTTTGTTTTTGGTTTAAAGTAGCTTTTGCAAGATTTATGATTGCACTTTGAAATTGACCAAAATTTTGTCTGAAGTGCGATCGTGATGCTTAATCCACTATGTTGTTGTTTTGCGTGTTTTTGTTCTAAGGTGCTTTACTTGGTGGAGTTTCGGAAAAAATGATCTTTGGGATGGATATGTGCTGAATTTAATAATCCGATGCTATTGCAGTGTAAAATTGACATAATTTTCTTTTTTTAAATGCGAAAGATTGATCAAAACTGTTAAGCTTTGTTAGATTGATTTCTAGTAAATTTCCGTTGGCGAGCCAATTGAAAAAGTATGCTAAAATTTTCTCGCTAACTGGCGCCACAAGTCTTCCGATGGATTCCGACGGTTGTCCATCGATAATGTAGTATTTCCATCCATTGGAAATTCAATAAATTCGAGTTGTCTATACTTTTATCTTTATTTTAGCAAAACTCACCGTCCGGTTTTATAAATATTAATACGCGCATGTGCTTGTTTATATACGTAAGTGACAAGGAAAAGATTAATGCAATGTGGATGAGAAGGATATAGTCGAGCATCTCCGGGTGGGTTTATACTCAATACTGTTGATTTAGTTTCTCATTCTATTAGTTCAGTCGTAGTAATCTTTTATCAACCTCAACTTTCAGATAACACTGAAGAAAGAGCAAGAAGAAAAGGAACAAAAGAGAAAGGAGAAAGTAGAGGATCATCTCTACACAATCATCAAGGTTTCTTTCAACTTTTAGTCTCTATGCTTTACTTCTTGTATCTTTATATTTAGGAAACGTTTAACTAAAAATTTCATTTCATTTTCAGGTAGCTCGTGATGAAGACCTCGGTGAACAAATCGGAAAGGAGATTTATTTTGATCTTGTGGATCATGATAAAGTGCGTACTTTTCGTATTCAGAAACAGATGCCATTTACTCAATTGAAGGTACAATTATCATTCTGTTGCATTTCTTTTTCTCATAGATTTGAAAAGTTATAGCCATATTGCTCTTACTAAACATGACGCGCAATTGTATGTACGACATAAGAATGAAGTCGGTTTGACCTTGTCTAATAAAGAGGCGTCATGTGAAATTTGTTTCTTCTACAACTTGAAATATGGACAAGAGTGGGTTGCTCTAGTGGTGGGCACTCTCCACTTCCAACCAAGAGGTTGTGAGTTCGAGTCACCCCAAGAGCAAGGTGGGGAGTTCTTGGAGGGAGGGAGCCGAGGGTCTATCGGAAACAGCCTCTCTACCCAAGGTAGAGATAAGGTCTGCGTACACACTACCCTCCCCAGACCCCACTAGTGGGATTATACCGGGTTGTTGTTGTTGTTGTTGTTGTTGCTACAACTTGAAATATGGAAGGTAAACTTCTGTAACTTGTGTTTATATCGAGTTAAAAGATGAAACTTTGAATTCTGAGTGCTAATATAGGTAAAATTTGAGTAGAATACAAACAATCATAAAAATTGAGAATACGGAGTTCTAATGGCTAGGGTGGGAGGGTTCACAAAATTACTAGTGCTCTCTCAGCAGACAAGATAAGCATCTTTCTTTTGAATGTCATTGGTCAATCAGACAATCACTAAGTCTTAAGTATGGCATGTGTCTGATGGTACATCTGTTTCTAGGAGGAAGTTGCTAAGGAATTGGGTATACCGGTGCAATTTCAACGTTACTGGATATGGGCAAAACGCCAAAACCATACGTATCGGCCTGATCGTGCATTGACAGCTCATGAGGAAACTCAATCCGTAAGTTCTGTCTGACAATGCTGTCTTTCTGCAGTGTGCTCTTCGTCTGAGTTATGAGTGCAGTTTTCATGGTGATGTTCTTTGTATATTTCATGTTTTGTCTTCTACATAAAGTTTATTCTCCTTGGCTTGTCCCTTCACATGAAACGAAAAAGGAATGACCGTAGCATGATATTCTTGTCAGTGGTGTGAAGCTATCTGACATTACGAGACAATTCCATATATGGTCTGCAGCTATATGGGACAGTTTGATTCAGTGATTTCTCGTGCTTGATCTGTCTTCTACCCAAAAAAGAGGCTATATTTATTGATAATCAATGTGTATGTTTGCAAGAATAAAGAAAGTAATTTAGTCATGTGGACTCAGCTCGATAGGTGTGCTAGTGGAAGATAGTAAGTATCCGGTGGAACAGTCGAGGTGCACAATCTAGTTAGGACACCAACCTTATCAAAAAAAGCTATGTGGGCCCTAATCGACTATGAAATGTAATACTTACTGCAAACGTAACTCTGTTTCCTGAAAATTTTGATCAAGAACTTGGCGTCCACCAATTTCCCGTTGCTTAGCAAAATAGATGTCTTCAGTTGCTAGTGAATAAGATCAATATTTCTGATCATGTTGGTTCATCCATTGCTGGTCCACAAGTCCATTCTCCTTCTCTATCTCTCTGTATCCCCTTAACCCCCTCTTCCCCACACTCTGGACATGTTTTTGGATTGGACTAAGTATTGTGACCCCTCGCCCCCCTTGAAAGTGATTTTCTTGAAGCGTGACAATTGTGGCAGGTATTATGATCATTTTGTCTTGCAATCTTTCTTCTATAGTCCATGGTTTCTACAGTTTGTTAAACAATGGTACCGCTTGATTAACTCAGTGTTAATGATTTCACATGTGTTTTCAGGTTGGTCAACTGAGAGACAGGAATAGTGCTGAGCTAAAACTGTTTCTGGACGTAGAATTATGCCTGGTAATGCATCACTTGCCTACTTGTCTTCCCTTTTGGTGATTCACATGTTGCATGTTTTCTCTGTGAGGCTTTATCTACATGTTTTACTTTTGTGTTTTATTTTATTTTGTGTATTTTTGCAGGATTTGCGACCTTTTCCTCCACCAGAGAAGACCAAGGAAGATATCCTTCTATTTTTCAAATTTTATGACCCCCTGAAAGAGAAGATAAGGTATTACATCTTGCTTCTATATAGGTTTAATACTTTCACTAAAGCAGCGATTTTCATGTTTGAATTTGGGATCTGCTCATTTGTTTTGAGACAACACGACCACATGGAAAAGGTGCTTTGTACTTTTATACAGTCTAGAGGTCTAAAACCAACACCGTAGAGAATTGAATGTGACATTGTAGTTAGCATGAGTGTACAACAAAGAAGGGAAAAAGGGAGAAGACGACGACTAGATCAAAGCTTTGGACTTGATGACGGTTCATATTAATAGTGTTAATTCAAAATTTAATGGATTTGAAACTTGATATGCTGTTAAAGTCCAACTGCATGGGGCTGCATATATGAGAAGCCATGATGTGGACGAGTTTTTTGATCTCTCTCCGTTTAATTTTCTTTTTGTTGTCAGGTATGTTGGACGGCTTTTTGTAAAAGAAAGTGGCAAGCCGATGGAGATATTAACAAAGCTAAATGAGTTGGTTGGCTTTTCGCCTGATGAAGAAATTGAACTTTTTGAGGTTAGTTTCTTCTTCTCTTGCCACCAGTTTTTTTTAACTCTTAACATATGATATGTGATTTTTCAGGTTTTGTTATTCACAGGAAATAAAATTTGAACCCAAAGTGATGTGTGAACGCATTGACAGTAACCAGAGTTTTCGTGACTGTGAGGTATGTGCAATAAATTGCCAGTTGCTTGGGGTTTTTATGCACTTGCTGATGTAGTCAATTTCTTCCAATAATTTTTTCTTTTTGTTTCTTCTGCTGGAATTATTAGCAATGAAAATTTTATGCAATACTGCTCTGGCTTTGTAGATAGGAGATGGGGATATAATTTGCTTTCAGAAATCCTTTCGAAATCACGTCAGTGAACAATATCGCTTTCCTGAGGTTCCTTCATTTTTGGAGTACGTGCACAATCGCCAGGTATGTGTGGCACGCTCTTATTGTGATATTGTCATTGGAGTATGAGAGATTGTTGCAACATTGCAATAGATTTTGATGATGGCTATATCTTTGGTAGTACGCCTGCCATACTTGTATTTTGCTCACTTTGACTTAACCAAACAACCGAACCCGGGAACCAACATAGTCATGAGAAAGAGACAGATTCAAAGACATGTAGAAATCTAGAGATTACCTGTCGTAGTATTGTTAAATGACGAATCGCAGCAGACATATATTGAAGCAGGAGCCACGAATCATCTGCGAGATGCTCCACCGGAATTTGGTTTCTCAGTGAGGAAGTTCGGCTATTGAACGACTTCCTTACTTGCTAATTTGGTGGTCTTTTCCCCAAGGAATGTGGCCGGGAGAGTAGTGATTGGCTGGAAAAGAAGGTGGTCGATGGAAGCTCTTGAATGGCTAAAAAAGTCATTTCTTGGAGGAGAATAACAGAACAAGACTAAGTTTGAGAGAGGAAAAAATGGGGAAGAAAGGGGACTGAAGGAGTTGATAAGACATTTTAGACAGCTAGTCATTGGAATTTAAAGAGTCCCCGTCGGAAATCACTTATTTCAATAAGTACGCCGCGGCTAGCTGTTGAAAAATTCTAAATAATTAAATTAATATTTATACATTTCGGATGGTGAAAATTTATTTAACAATAAATAATTTATATATTTAACAAATGTCCACCGGCTAGCCACCTGAAAAAGTTGCACTAAAGTTTTCACTCAAACTGGTGCCACAATCTGTAATGTAGTATTTCTTTCTGTCGGAATTTTTTCGCTATTCTGACAGATCTTCGGCCATCGGAAATTCGATAAATGCTAATAGTGTATGTTTTGGCAACTGACTTCATTGATAGGAAGGCATACAACAACAGAAGTACACAATCTATGCCAATCTGTGATAATTATGGAGGAGGAACTGAAAGATAAGGGTTTACAAGTATTCCTTTTGAAGTTTATATGAATGATAAATCAATTGTTTTCTTTTAATCAATGCTAATACATCATTATGTTGGTTATATTATAAAGCATATTTGAAAGTTAATAAGAAAATCCTCACTGTGAGATGAGAATATCTCATTTATTTACGGAAATTCAAGATCAAATCATTAGAGTTGTAATTGGTCCAGCAATAACACTTATTGCTTGTTCATCCACGATACAGCCATCCTACAACATCAAGTGATTAAACAAACTCTAGAGAAGGTCTTAAGTTCATAATAATTTTCAACACAAGAACGCTTCCCTTTAACAAGTAAATCTCTTTCTTTTTCTTTTAAAATCTGTGACACATGTATAAATGCAATTTTTGTAGAAACCTCGATCACACCAATTTACAATACAATTTTTAACCTAATCACCAGACAATAGATAATATTGGATACTAAGACAACGAGGATATTCAAATATCCATGAAAAAGATTAAAATTTTAACAATATTTTTTTATGTAGACATCCAGTATTTGAAATTCACACACTTGACTTATTCAGATTCACGCCAGGTAGATTCAATAAGGAGGTAAAAACTCTTTATCTAAAGGTTCTCAATTCGCAAAGCTCGGCAAGGAACCTCTAGCTATAAGGTAAAAGGTTCCCACTATCCTATCAAACCTTTTGATGGTCAGAATATCGTCTACTAATACTCTAGGAATGTATATCAATGAGACAGACATGTTTTGAAATAGACACACTATCAACATTCAACTACTGTTAAACTAACAACAACCTCCCCTCCCCAACGCCCCCCCAAAAAAAAAAGAAAAAAAAGAGTACTACATGAAATAACCTCCTCCCACATGAAAGGGAAAAGAGAGAAGAAATTTTTCAAAGAAACAAAAAACTCCCTGCTTAATGCCTTATACTGATTAACATATCCGTGTTCAAATACTATAAAAAACATCTCTGGAAATTCTGAACCCCCCAATGTAAACCCTTTTTTCTTTTCACTACCTCTTCCTTTCCTCATCACACAAGAACTTGAACTCAAGAAAGTCCTTAGATCCATCATCTCAAACGTTTAGATTAATCTCACATACATGAATTCTCAATTACTGAAGTATCTCATATTCACCGCGGATTGTACACCTGGTACCCGGGCAATGATTCTCTGTAATTTTTGCTCTGTTAATTCACTTTGCTTCTACAGCTTTGCTCTGTTTCGCTTGTTTTTGTATTTAAAGTAGCTTTGGTTGGTGTAGTTTTCAAAGTATAGATTTTTTTGTTTATTTATTTACAGGTGCTCATATATCCGCTGTGATTGCGGTGTGAAGTTGACCTAAAGTCTCTTTATAATATGATATTGACTGAATTTATTAGTTGTGTTGCTGTGTGAATTTACTTTGTTTTTACAGTGTTACTCCGTTTCACATCTTTTTGTTTAAACTAGCTTTATTTGGTGGCATTTTGAAAAATTTATGATTCTTTTGGGATTTATAGTTGCTGATAATTGATTTAAATTTCCCTAAAATGCGATAGTGATGGATTTAATCCACTCTGTTGCCCTGTGAATTCAATTATTTACAGTTTTACTCTGTTTCTGCTGGGTGGAGTCCCCAAACAAATTGATGTCTTGGATGAATACGTGCTTAGTTTAATAATATGATGCTACTACGGTGTAAACTTTACCTAAATTCTCTCCTTACATGCGAAAGATTTATCATTTTGCTTCGTCCTTGGCAGCCAGAAGAGCACCAAATGGTTGTTCCTATTTCCAACTCTCCTACTAAGATACCTCAGACTATCAAAGGTATCTCACCTACTTTACATTGGTTGAATTGTAGTATGCGCAATTTGCACTAATCACTACCAGTTTTAGAATGAAATGGAGCCAAATTGAGCAGAATATGTAAAAGATTCATATTGCCGACCCCGGCAAGTTTGGCATAGAGGTGTGGTTGATTGATCGATATCTTACTTTTTTCTGCCTTTCAAAGATTTTGCACGCTTTATTGTTTGGCAGTTGCACCAGCGGACACAGCAAGTACGGTGGATACGCAGGCGGTTGATGATCCGGCATCAGCCCAGTTCACATGGACTATCGATAATTTTTCAAGGTTGAATGTGAAGAAGTTGTACTCTGAAGTTTTTAATGTAGGAGGATATAAATGGTAATTATTTTCAACACCCCCTTTTTTAGTGGATTGCTACAAATTTAATGGGGATATGATATTGATGTACTATATGGTGCATTGTGGCTGGCAGGAGGATATTGATATTCCCAAAAGGGAACAAGGTAGACTGTTTATCAATCTACTTAGATGTGGCAGATTCTGCAAGCTTGCCTTACGGGTGGAGTAAATATGCTCAGTTTAGCTTAGCTCTTCACAATCAAATTCAGAACAAGTTCACAGTGAGAAAAGGTCAGAGATCTCACTTGTGTATAAAAGATATGAATTTCGCGCATGAGTTATAAAATGAGGGAAAATCTATAGGTTTTCTAACAACTGCATGTTTTAAGCCGTTTGAATAAGGTTTTGTTGCGCTAGATTTTTTCTGATTTTCGTCAGTCAGCTGTGGAGAGTAATCATCAAACTTTAGACTTTTCTGGATAACTTATTTCAGGTAGTATTCTGTGCATATGTTTGATTTTTCTTTCATCCGTAAGGAACTAATTAATTAATGAACTTCCACCCATGTATTATCGTTTTGAGTTTTGACTGTTAATAATAAAACATGCCATCTAGATTTTCATCGGGCTGTTGATTTCAAAAGTGCTCCAACAATGATGTGGGTTCATAAATGTTTTATTGCTCAATTCTTCTGCCAACAATGCTTCAACATTGTGATGCTAATTCTCCATGAGTTTCTTTTGTTTGTTTTGCTGAAAGACATATGGGTTCATCTTTATCATTATTTTTTTAACCTGTAGTATTGTCTAAAAGGCCTCTTTAATACTGGCATATCTAATTGTCGGCCTGTACGAGTCATCTTTTATTCTTTTTCCCGATAAGGTAATTGTTTTTAATTAATGTGGGAAAAATTATTTAAAAAATGTGGGAAAAGCTCTCGTATACAAGACGTATACCAATAAGTAGAGAACTTACAGAATAGTATGTTCCTGAAAATGTTATCCAATCTTCTACACGCGAGAACTTTATGTGTGCACCAAACTCTAACTAAGAATAAGAGGCTATTCCTCAAATGTACAAAAATCATCCTCTAACCCCTCAAAGGTAGTGCCCATCTTGGACAAAACCTTAGAAAAACTGGGCTGTGTACCCGTCATATGTAGAGTTTTTATAGACAACATCTTCTAATGTACTTATATGTATTTTCTTAGAGAAAATGACATAAATGGTCCCTTGTGTTCGAGTGTAGGTCTAAAGTCGTCCATTTAATATACCACTTAGCATATTTAGTCCTTTAAGTTTATCAAAAGTGAGCATTTTTTGTCTTTGTTAAGTTTAATCATGACACCATTAGTTTACTTGAATGGAAATCTCACCATGCACCTTGAAGCCATTGTGAAGCAGTGAAAAGGCACAGAGACAGAATTAATGCTGAGCTTTCTACTCTTATAATTAATCCATAAAGAATAATATATTCATGAAGTAGAAGTTGAGCAGTCAAACGAGAAAGAACACAAAGGTTCCACAAGTAGCAGGAGGGGTAGTATATTCCTTTAAAGGCTTCTGTTTGCTGCGACGGTGGGCCTGAGTTATCCTCGGAGCCGTGCCGGTGTTTAAGGATATAACCAGTTTGGGCTGCAGAACTAAGGTTGTTTTTCTGCTTTGTCCCGGCGATATGGTGGAATATAATACTAAATTTATGAATTCGCTCAGTCTCTCGTATATAGTAGCCCCATGTAGGATATCTAAATCTCCTTCTGCTTCCAACTTACGAATTTAAAGCAAGAGACATATTCTTCTTGCCTGCTTAATTTTCTTAGTTCTTTTTGTTCCCCCTTAAATTTCAAAACCTGTAGCCACCGGATTGGTTTGCCTGATGCCCCCCCCCCCCTGCCCCTCGCGGGAGGGACTTCGGGAAAGTGAGGATAGTCCCACTGCCTTTATATCTTGGTATAATGTGTTAAGCAGCTATTATCTCTAGTCTTTCACTAGAATAGCCGGTGATCTTTTTTAATTCACGCTTCTTGAGACTTCTTATTTTATATGTTACTTTCAGTGGTTTCTCCCTTTGAGGGTCTAAATTTATGTGATAACTATTTGACTGTGGAAGTGCTGACTATGTTCTTTAATGGTATGATCCTTATTGCAGATACTCAACACCAGTTTAATGAAAGAGAGAAGGACTGGGGTTTCACATCATTCATGCTTCTTAGTGATCTATGTCATCCTGAAAAAGGTTATATTATGGATGATACTGTCATAATTGAAGCTGATGTTGCTGTGCGCAAAGCCAATTGATCACTGAAAGGTTTTAAGTAAGGATCTATGCATCACCAATGTAGAGGATTCATTCCTCCAGTAAACAGTTATTCAAGTTTTTGAAATTCACTGGTCATAGCGTAGTAGCTATATAGATGTTAATCCAAAGTCTGTTGAAAGTACTTAGACAGCCTTTTTGAGCATTGGGAGATCTCTGGCTAGCATTTCCCATAGTAATTACTAGCTAATGCAAATATTCCTAGCTAGTAGCTAAGACTCCGCTTCACTTGTATATTGATGACACTTTGTTTTGTTTTGTTTTATTTTACGTGGTTGTGTTTGGCTTGACGCATAATTTAAGAAAAAAAGGAATACTTTTATCTTACATCTTGTGATCTTATTATTAAGGATAAAATTGAAGTTTAAGTAAAAAACATTCTAAATATTAAAAGATGTGCAATTCTTTTTATTAGTACAAATTAAAAATGATAAATTGACATAAAGTGGAACTAATGAGGTATGATATAAAAATATGCATGGTTGGGAGGGCAATATTTGGTTCCAGTAAAATCTTCTTTTCAGTTTCCCTCGTCCAGAGTTATCTCTTATATGTATTTTTGTCACTCCTTCAATCTAATTGCAAGTACAAGTATTTTAACATTCCTAGGAATCTCAAAACTCTAACGCCAAAACATTCGTTTCCGAAGATGAAATGAAATTGAAATTCTTAATTAACCAACGGTAATACTTTGAAGAGTTGATATATATATATATATATATATATATATATATATATATATATATATATATAAGACATTCATAAGAAAAAGAATTGAAAACCAATTGTATAAGAATAAAATAGAGCAAAACGACAAAACCAAATAAGTAAAAGCATTTCCAATCAATTTGTAGTTTTACAATGACAGTGTTCATAAATAATATTTACTGTTGCAACTAATTTTTATGATAACTATACTTGGTGACTGTTGGCATGTTCAAACTACTGTAGACGGAAAATGAGAGAGAAAACAAAAAAGTGAGAAATAAATAAATTTACTGATCTAAAATAAATGCCACGTAAACATCATTTTTTTTTTGACTCCCTAATGAATTGTTTTACTGATTTGCTAATCGTGAATTTTCAATCTTCTCAGGAGATAGGCAGAGAAACTTGAAAATAAAGTATTTACAAAGTCTTTAAATTTTAAAAAGTAAAATGCGAAAACGACAGTAACAATTGATTTATGCCATAATTAATTTAAGCTAAGCAAACAAACCATATTTAAAAAGAAAAAAGAAAAGAGAAGGCCAAACATCATAAAAAGAAACTTTAGGAGATTTAGAAAAGTTTGAAACCGTAAAAGAGCTCATAAATGGAGATGTTAAATTATCTAACAGAAAAAAAGAAAGAAAAAAGAAGAGCAAATGATGTCAAAACTAAGAGAATATCTCTCTTATTTATTCTCTAAATTAATATCGCCCTATAGTAGTTTTATACATTTCTCAATGTACTAAAACCAGTTCTAATCTCAAGCTTCAAAACTATAAAAAAGTGAAAAATCAAGAAAACTGTCTGTTTGGCCAAGTTTCTAAAATTATCTTATTTTGAGAAGTGTTTTTTTCAAAAGTATTTTTCAAAAAGTGCTTTTGGTGATAAGCAGTTTGTGTTTGGCTAATTAATTTGAAAAATACTTTTGAGCAGTAATTAGTGTCTTGTCAAGATTTTAAAAACTGCTTCAAAGTGTATTTGTTTCAAAAACGCTTCTCAGAAAAATGTTTTTGGAAAGAAGTTATTTTTCTCTGCTTCTCAGAAACTGCTTCTGTTTCTCTTCAAAATCACTTTTTTTTTCTTCTAAAAACTTGTCCAAACACCTTAATTTTTGAAAATAAATACTTTTGGCCCAAAAATAATAAGATAACAATTCTGCACATTTCAAAAGGCGATTCTATTCTCAAGTGCACAATGGATTACATTGTTACGATATAAACTAAATTTCCTCTACCAACTCATTTTATCAAAAATGTATAAGATCTGGTTCGACCATATACATGTTTGGACAGAGATGACGTCGGAGATTGACGAATAAGAGAGAATCGGTTATGTGAACCAATGCTTGTGATGCATCAAAACATAGGAATGTTTATTTTAAAAGTGTGAAAATGTTTACAAAGAACATGTTTATAAATGTGATTCGTTTCCCGAGTTCCGTCACAAACTTTTGGGATACGTCACTATAGCATATAAATCTATTTAAGTAAATTCAAGATCATTTGAGTTATAATTGGCCCAACAATAACACTCATTTCTTGTTCATCCACAATTCAACCGCTCAACAACATCAGTAGAAATGTCGTGGTATAACCACTTTTTTAAATGGTATTTATTTTTTAGCCAATATTTTTAATGTTGAGCAAAAATAGTCGCTACTCTATTAAAATTGATACGAAAAGTCTTTTTTACCCTTTCTTCATAAGTGATGTGTAAATATTAAGGACATGGTGTCCTTAACTTCATGAGTGATGTGTAAAATATTAAGG
>AWOL01S0016335.1:1384-20102 GCA_000715115.1 Nicotiana otophora | reverse complement strand
CCTTAATATTTTACACATCACTCATGAAGTTAAGGACACCATGTCCTTAATATTTACATTGCACATATGAAGTTAAGGACATGATATCCTAAAGTTTAACAAAAGAAGTTGCAAATACAAGTTAATGATATTATATCCTTAACATTTACATTGCACACATGAAGTTAAGGACACCATGTCCTTAATATTTACATTGCACATATGAAGTTAAGGACATGATATCCTAAAGTTTAACAAAAGAAGTTGCAAATACAAGTTAATGATATTATATCCTTAACATTTACATTGCACACATGAAGTTAAGGACACCATGTCCTTAATATTTACATTGCACATATGAAGTTAAGGACATGATATCCTAAAGTTTAACAAAAGAAGTTGCAAATACAAGTTAATGATATTATATCCTTAACATTTACATTGCACACATGAAGTTAAGGACACCATGTCCTTAATATTTACATTGCACATATGAAGTTAAGGACATGATATCCTAAAGTTTAACAAAAGAAGTTGCAAATACAAGTTAATGATATTATATCCTTAACATTTACATTGCACACATGAAGTTAAGGACACCATGTCCTTAATATTTACATTGCACATATGAAGTTAAGGACATGATATCCTAAAGTTTAACAAAAGAAGTTGCAAATACAAGTTAATGATATTATGTCCTTAACATTTACATTGCACACATGAAGTCCTTAACATTTACACTACACACATGAAGTTAAGGACACTATGTCCTTAATATTTACATTGCACATATGAAGTTAAGGACATGATGTCCTAAAGTTTAACAACAGAAGTTGCAAATACAAGTTAATGATATTATGTCCTTAACATTTACATTACACACATGAAGTTAAGGACATCATGTCCTTAACATTTACACTGCACATATGAAGTTAAGGACATGATGTCCTAAAATTTATCAGCAGAAGGTGCAAATATAGGATACTTTGTCCTTAATATTTACACATCACTCATGAAGTTAAGGACACTATGTCCTTAACATTTACAATGAACACATGAAGTTAAGGACACCACGTCCTTAATATTTACACTGCACATATGAAGTTAAGGACATGATGTCCTAAAGTTTATCAACAGAAGGTGCAATTATAAGATACTTTTTCCTTAATATTTACACATCACTCATGAAGTTAAGGACACTATGTCCTTAACATTTACAATGAACACATGAAGTTAAGGACACCACGTCCTTAACATTTACACTGCACATATGAAGTTAAGGACATGATGTCCTAAAGTTTAACAACAGAAGGTGCAAATACAAGTTAATGATATTATGTCCTTAACATTTACACTACACACATGAAGTTAATGGCATCATGTCCTTAACATTTACACTACATATATGAAGTTAAGGACATGAGGTCCTAAAGTTTTATAACAGAAAATGCAAATACAAGTTAAGCACATTATGTCCTTAACACTTACACTACACACATGAAGTTAAGGACGTCGTGTCCTTAACATTTACACTGAACATATGAAGTTAAGGACATGATGTCCTAAAGTTTAACAACAGAAGTTGCAAATACAAGTTAATGATATTATGTCCTTAACATTTACATTGCACACATGAAGTTAAGGACACCATGTCCTTAACATTTACACTGCACATATGAAGTTAAGGACATGGTGTCCTAAAGTTTAACAACAGGAGGTGCAAATACAAGTTAAGGACATTATGTCTTTAACATTTACATTGCATACATGAAGTTAAAGACACCATGTCCTTAACATTTACACTATACATAGGAAGTTAAGGACATGATATCCTAAAGTTTAACAAAAGAAGTTGCAAATACAAGTTAATGATATTATGTCCTTAACATTTACATTGCACACATGAAGTTAAGGACACCATGTCCTTAACATTTACACTGCACATATGAAGTTAAGGACATGATGTCCTAAAGTTTAGCAGCAGAAGGTGCAAATACAGGACACTTTGTCCTAAATATTTACACAACATTCATGAAATTAAGGACACCATGTCCTTAATATTTACACTACACCTATGTCTAGCACAGGGGTATTTTTGTCCGGCAGATAAAAATTTATTAAGCACTGGCTAAAAAGTAAATACATTTAAAACAGTGACTAAAAAGTAAAGACATCTCTAATTAGTGGTTATTTGTGCACTTCCCCCACAACATCAAGTGATTCAATCAAACTCTAGAATAAAGTGTTACGTTCTTAATAATTTTCAAGGTGGGTTGCTCTAATGGTAAGCACCCTCCACTTCCAACCAAGAGGTTATGAGTTCGAGTCACCCCAAGAGCAAGGTGGGGAGTTCTTGGAGGGAAGGATGACGAGGGTCATTTGGAAACAACCTCTCTACCCCAGGGTAGGGGTAAGGTCTGCGTACACACTACCCTCCCCAAACCCCACTAGTAGGATTATACTAGGTTATTGTTGTTGTTGTTGTTCTTAATAATTTCCAACACAAGAACACTTCCCTTTAACAAACTCTAGAATAAGGTTATAGTTTCAGGGAAGGAAATGCAGTCGCTGATTCTCTAGTAAAAGAGCCAAAATGGAAAGAGTTCTTCCTTTTTTTTTTTTGTAAGTAAATTATTTCATTTCACAAACCAAAAGTGATTACAGCGCAAGTTCATCTAAGGATTTGGACATCATACCCCAAATCCTTGATTCAAGTTATCATCCTTGTCACGATGCCTTACGATGTCGTGATGGCACCTAGTATATAAAATTAAGTAAGCCTAACATACATTGAGGACTTAACAGAATTAACAACTAAGATGACAAATTTTAAACTGATAACTTTTATAGTGAAACCAAAATGGTACAACAGCCACGATATCCTAAAATCCGGTGAAACTGAGTCATAAACTTTATAGGAAATGCACTAATAATCTCTAAATACAACTATGTTTGAAATGAAGATAAACAGTAGTAAGGCAATAAAAGAAGGTGACTCCGAAGCCTACGAGTGACAACATATACCTTGAAGTCTCCAAAGTAACCGGGTCAACTCACTTGTGTCTGGCACGAGCATAACTACATAGATCTACAAAACATATGCAGAAACATAGCATGGGTACACTATAATTGTACCCAATAAGTATCAAGTCTAACATCGGTAGAATACTGACGAGGCCAAGTCAAGACACCTACTAGACAAAAGAAACTAAAACAATATATAATATAATCTAATAACGAAAAACAAAGAAATAGATGACATCAGAACAGTACGATGATATAAGACTAACACCAGAAGTTTAAAGCAATAAATGGTAATAAAGAGTGAGCGTATGCTAGGAACAATAAGTGATCAAGTACCGTGAAAATACAAGTAAAACAATGAAGGAAAGATAATAACCGCTCAAATCAACAAGCCTTTTGAACATATAATGTACAACAAGAATCACAACTGAGGCACCACACCTCATATCCACATGTCACAATTTACAATCACAATCTTCGTTATATCGCTGTGTGAGCCTTACATTAATATTTTTCTCAAAATAGCTACACGCGCTTTAGCCCCCTTATCTCACAGTGTAGCTTCAAGTAATTCCCTTAATAGCAACACGCGTATAAATCAGATCTTATACCGCCACATGCGCATCAATATCACAACACAATAATCAACTCGCACCACACGTGCCTATATGCCACAACATTGCAAAAAATAACAATACCAAATGTCACCACAATATATAGCCCACGGCTCAAGTACAATGTGTACACAAATTTCAATAACAACAAAACTTAATGAGAAATAACTCAACGAGGAAAGATATCTCAATAATCAAGAACTTCAGCCTCAATGTGTTAATAGCTTTCATAATTACAACTTTAATGACTCACAATGAAGGTATTCTCATGGGATGGAAACTTCCAATTCAAGTGCAAAACATAAGTTCAACAATAAAAGAGATAGCATGAAATAACAACTAAGTCTAAATGCATGACAATAACTCAACAGTAGAAAGAATGACATGTTACAACAACTACAAATAAATGCACATAAGAGTAACTTTGACAATAAAAAACTAGAACATGTAATAACAACTTCAATTAAAGCATGTAAGAATAAAATCGACAATGAAAGATAGAACAAATAATAATAACTTCAATTAAGTGCTTATAAGTAACCTAAGAGTCTAAACCAGTCAAATATCATATATAGGCCTGTATACATACTTGTCAGCTCCTGTACACGTCTTCCACATAATTCAAATAGTACAATCAACCCAAATCTTGAGGGGTAGTTCCCCCATACAACATTAGATAAGATACTTACCTCAACTAGGTCAAATCAACAATGAAAAATAGCTTTTCCCTTAAAATTTGCCTCTACACAGCTCAAATCTAACAAAAAATGACTTAATATCATCAAACCATGTAATAAAAATCAATTTTGATTAATAAAGTTAAGATATTTATACAATTTTCCAAAAGTCAACAAAAGTCGACCCGATCCCGTCCGGTCAAAACCTGAGTCCAAGGGTAGATCCCGACTATCTATAACTCCACGAGTTTATATATATATTTTGTTTCAAATCCGAGTCCAATTCGACTCTCAAATCCTAAATTTTTATTTTTTTCAAAATATAGACAAAATTTCTCTTTGATTCACATAAATTTGACGTTAAATCTCATATATAATCATGTAATATAGTTCATAATTTATCAACATCACTTACCCAATAATTGCAGGTGAAAATTCTCTCTGCAAATCGCCTCATACCGAGTCTAGGGTTCTAAAATGAGAGAAATAAGATAATTCCTAATTGCCTAGCCCTTTTGTTCAGGTGCAGATATCGCAATTGCGACATTGTTGCAAACCCTCGCAATTGTGAAGATGGAGTCGCAATTGCGGTGCCTGACAGTCTAGTTGGGAAGTCGCAAATGCGATATTGGCTTCGCATTTGCAAAGCATGTTCCCATCGCAAATGTGATAAAATAGTCGCAAATGCGAGCCTACCTTTGCTAGCCTCACTTCGCAAATGCAATCCAGGTATCGCAAATGCAATTCCTGATACCCCTACTATGATCGCAATTGCAATGATGGTGCTCACAATTGCAACAACTGGAGCACCAGCAGACCAGCAACCTCAAATTGAATCAAAGAAAGAACCAAAGATATAAGGATTTATAGAAGAAAGAATTACCGTTAAGATTCAAGCTTGTAATTTCAAATCTGAAACACGTCTAAAACTCACTCTAGCCCTCGGGGATCCAAGACAAACATCCACACAAGTCTAAAAACATCACACGAACTCGCTCGTGCGGTCAAAATACAAAAATAGCATCTAGAACCACGAATCGGACATCAAAACATATGAAATTCAAAAGAAAACACAAGAACCTCTAGAATTACAACCAAGCATTCGAATCCTATTAAACCAACTCCAAATTATACCAAAATTTACAGACAAGTTCCAAATAGAAAAACAGACTATTTCAAGTCCCAAAACCAAATTTCGAACCCTATTGTCATAAAATCAACCTACGGTCAAACTTAGGGAAACTTCTGAACCTCAAATTGCCAATTTTCGACAAAACAAGTCAAATCAACCTAGGGAGCTCCGAATCCAATTCCGGACATACTCCCAAATCTAAAATCACAATACGAACCTATCGGAGCTATAAAAATACTGTTCCGGGGCCGTTTTCATAAAGGTCAAATTTCGATCAACATTTCAAACTTAAGTTTCTAAACCAAGAATCAAATGGTCCAAATCAACTCAAAACCTTTCTGGAACGAAACTAACCATCACCGTAAGTCATAAAATCATAAATTGTAATGGCTTAAATATATAAAATGACCGGTCGAATCATTACAATCATATACTACCAGTTGTAACTTGTGTGGTTTACAAATTTGGATATATTTATCCTTTAGGATACCACTACATGTCTTGTAATTTCTCAGCCATCTTCCCGTTAAGTTTAGAATTTTAATATTGATCAATAATCTAAAAAATTCATGACTAATGATATCTCATTTTGTGTAGATCTAGAAAGCAAAGACGTTGATGAAAGGAAAGAATATCATACTCAAGGACTATGTATTTTGAACTTTGCTCTACATGGAAAATGAATCAATCAATTAAAGAACGAAGAAGGAAAGAAGATCAGTCAAACTTGTCAAAGATTCTCAAGCGCGCACAAGAATGGGAAGAGAGCTAATCACGACTGGAGACCAAATCTAGAAAAATCTGCCAAAGCTCAAATCAAGGAGAAATGGAGGAAACAATTCATCATGACTAAGGATGAATCTAGCGACTGTTTCAAGCTAGATTTATGAGGCTACCCTTGGGTATCACTCTTAGATGTCTATGCCTCACAAGGAAAGGTCTCCAATAATTGTTGCCATATAATCCTAGAAGACAAGGAAACAGAAGACTCATCGAGCTATAAAGGAAGAAGTAAAAGAACATCCAAAGATACATAACTACATCATCTGTTTCTACGCCTTTATAGTTCTTAGTACAAATAATGTATTCTTAAGTCTACAAGTGTTACAAAATATAAGAAGAGATAGAAAACAAAACGAGAGTTGTGTAAACATCAGAAAGAATCATTGTTGATGTATATCATTGGTGGTGAACGTACTAAAACTATCACTGTTGTAAACACTTACAAAAGATCTAAGAGAACCTTGTGACCCAAGGGAACTGGACGTATGTACCACACCGGTACTGAACTAGTTTAAAAATTGATGTGTCTTCTTTACTTTTCTGTCTCCTCAAGTTTACTTCTATAGTGATCAATTACTGTGTAAAGTCTAGTCGACTAAATTCTTATATAGTCAACTAAGATTTTTAAATCGGTTACAATTCACCTCCCCTCTTGTACTTTTAATTGGTATCAGAGCAGGACTCACGAACATTGCTTAACAGCAAATGAGAAAAATATCATGGCATCAAACATAGCCGTTGGAGCATTATTTCAAGAAGGAACCTCTCATATACGACCACGATACTTCAATGGCCAGCACTTCTCTCATTGGAAAGTGTGCATGGAGACCTACATATGTCATATGACATTAAGGTTTGGCGTATGATTAAAAAGGAAAATCTTCCAATTCCGCCAACAAAGGATAAAGACTGTCAAAGTATAGTATCTTCTGATCCTCTTGATTTAAATGACTACACATAAGAACAATCAGTTGTTATTCAAGTGAATGCCAAGGCAAAAAATCTGATGTATAATGCTATCAGCGGGGAAGAATACGAAAAGATATCAAGCCGTAAAACTACAAAGAAAATGTGGGATAAGTTAGAGGTCACATATGAAGGAACCAACAAAGTGAAAGAGACAAGGATCAATCTCCTAGTTCGAGACTATGAATTATTTCAAATGAAGGATGAAGAATCAGTGGAGGAAATATTTTCTAGGTTCACAAAATCCTGAGAGACTTAAAATCCTTGGTAGACCAATCAAAAGTGGAGAACAAGTTAGAAAAATTTTGAGGAGTCTTCCCACAATTTGGCAACCCAAAGTCATTACTTTGGAATGTCAGGATCTTGACAAAATATTCTATGATGAATTCAGAGATGATCTAATTGCGTTCGAGAAAACGCACTTAGATAGGCAAGTTCAACAAGAAAAAAAGAAGACAGTTGCATTCAAAGCAAATGTGGCTGAATCAAAAAATGAAGAAGAAGAAGAAGAAGAAGAAGAAGAAGAAGAAGAAGAAGAAGAAGAAGAAGGAGGAGGAGGAGAACAATATGAGAATATAGCTATACTCTCCAAAGTTGTAACAAGAATGATGAGGAAAACAGAAATAGCAGAAGAGGTAAAATAAACTTCAGAAAAGGAAATATGAACAATGAAAATGACAAAAATGATGGAAGATGCTATGAATATGGAAAACATGGACACATTCAAGCCAAATGTCCTGAACTAAAAAAGATACTAAGCAAGAACTTTCAAAAGAAGAAATCCTTTGGAGCTTGGAGTGATGAAGAAGAATCTGATCACAAGGAAATTGCCGATATGTTCTTCATGGCCATCAAATAAGATAGTGATGAAGACTCAGGTGAACTTGGTCTCATGGAAGACGAAGGAACAAGTTAGGTACATCTTCCTACATGTCTGAACTATCATGAACTTCAAGAATTTATTGATATTGCTCTTGCATATATTGAGAAAGTTTTGAATGAGCTTCGAAAAATCCAAAGCGAAAAGAAAGACTAGGATTTGAAGTTAGAAGTATATGAAATTGAGAGAGATATGCTTCAAGATTAAGTTAATGAACTTCAACTTCAACTGAATGGATTGCGAAAATCCACCGGTCATAGTTCAGTTAGATCGAATCAATTTGCTTCAAATAAATCTTCAACTAGAAATAGAAATCTCTCTGCATGTACCCACTGTGGAAAAAATGGTCACAACACTAACCACTGCAGGCTTAAAATTAGAGGAGAAAAAGTCTATGAAAATTCCAACAATCCCTCCTATTTTTATTGTAGAAAACTCGGCCATACCTCTAATCATTGCAGGTTTAAGAACAACAAGAGATGGATCTGACGACCTAAGCCCTCTAGTCAAGCTGACACTCAGAGCACTAACCATTCAGGACCTAAGCAGGCTTGGGTACCTAAAAACAAGTAATTTATTTTTTACAGGAATACCGCAAGAAGAATCAAAAAGGGAAATGGTACCTTGATAGCGCGTGTTCTAGACATATAACTGGTAACAAATAACTATTCAAAACTGTCACCAAACTAGATGGAGGAACAATCATTTTTGGAGACAAATCCAAAGGAAATGTAATTGGAGTTGGAAGAGTTCCCCTCAACTCAACATGTGATGTAGACGAAGTGTACCTGGTTGATGAACTTGGTTACAACCTTCTCAGTATCAGTCAACTATGTGACAGTGACTATGAGGTTCGTTTTGGTTTATTAAAGACGAATCAGGTAAAGTTATTCTTTCTGGAAATAGAGACAGAAATGTCTATACCATTAGTAACATAGATAGTCTTGGTAATCAAATTTGTCTAGCCTCTATGATTGATGATCCTTGGGTATGGCATAGAAAACTTGGTCATGCCAACATGCATACTATTCATAAACTTTCCAAAAGAGATCTATTCATTGGTCTTCCAAAACTAGATTTTTCAAAAGATCATATTTGTGATGCATGTCAACTAGGAAAACAAACCAGGTCCTCTTTTAAGGTTAAAAATATTGTCTCTACTACAAAACCTCTCCAACTCCTATATATGGACCTTTTTGTTCCAACTAGAACTGCTAGTATAGATGGTAGAAAATATGCCTTTGTTATAGTACATGATTTTTCTAGATTTACCTGGGTTATCTTTCTAAGTCATAAGGATGAGGCATTAAGGAACTTTGAAGTCTTCTGCAAAAAAGATGATGTGGGAAAAATGTTACTACATATCCTCCATAAGAAGTGATCATGGAGGAGAATTTGAAAGCAAAGCATTTGAGAACTTCTGCAATAATCAAGGGATCTCATAATTTTTTATCTCCAAGACCACCGCAATAAAATGGAGTGGTAGAATGCAAAAACAGAACTTTGCAAGATATGGCAAGGACTATAATTGTAGAAAACTCACTTCCACACCACTTTTGTGCAGAAGCTGTAAGCACTGCATATCACATTATCAACATATGCTTAATTCAACCCATTCTCAAGAAGACTCCATATGAATTATGGAAAGTAAAAATATCAGATATCAGTTATTTTCATCCTTTTGGCTGCAAATGCTTCATACATAACAATGGAAAAGACAATCTTGGTAAGTTTAATCCCAAAAGCGATGAAGTTATTTTTCTAGGATACTCTCCCTTTAGTTGAGCATATAGAGTTTTTCATAAGCACACTCTTTCTATTGAAGAATCTATACATGTTGTTTTTGTGGATACTGATCCTCGCCTAAGGAATGAAAAACTTCTTGAAGATGAGGAAATTTCCATAGATTCAAAGTCTATCAATACAGGTCAAAATACTCATGATGAGGTGACTTAACAGCAAGAACAGATGACTAACAGTCCTATAGACTATTAGGAAACTTCTACAACTGTTTGACAAGTTCTATTGAAAATGAGCCAGTATCAATTGTTCCAAATGAATGGAAAAGTGAGCTTGAATATCCACATAAGTACATCATTGGAGATCCTCAGGAAGGAATGAAAACTAGAAGATCACTAAAGCATACATCAAATATTGTTCTCATATCCCAGTTCGAACCAAAAAAAGTGGATGAGGCACTTGGGGACAAAAGCTGGATAACTGCAATGAAGGAAGAGCTTGACCAATTTGAGAAAAATAAAGTATGGGAACTCATTCCTAAGCCACCAAATGCATCCATTGTCAGAAAAAATAGGTGTAGAGAAATAAGCGGAATGAATCTGGACAAGTTGTACGAAATAAAGCTAGACTGGTCGCACAAGGCTATTCATAGCAAGAAGGAATTGATTACAAGGAAACCTTCGCCCATGTTGCCAGGTTAGAATCTATTCGTATTTTATTAGCCTATGCTGCTCACAAATATTTTAGACTATTTCAGATGGATGTGAAAAGTACATTCTTAAATGGGTTCATCTCTGAGGAAGTATTTATTAAGCAACCTCCAGGATTTGTAAATGAATACTTTCCAAATCATGTCTACAAATTATCCAAAGCATTGTACGGTCTAAAGCAAGCTCCTAGAGCTTAGTATGAAAGACTGTCTCATTCTTAGTCGAACATGGATTTGACAGAGGTAATATTGATACTACTCTTTTTATCAAATGATCGTCTCAAGGTAATTTAATTGTACAAATCTATATAGATGATATTAGTTTTAGTAGTACTAACCCTGTTCTATGCAAGGACTTTTCAAATATTATGAAAGGGAAATTTGAAATGAGCATGATAGGAGAATTAACTTTCTTCCTTGGGCTTCAAATCAAGCAAGTACAGAAAGGGATTTTCATTAGTCAAACAAAATATACAAAAGAGCTCATAAATAAATTTGGCATGTCTAATGCAAAGGTCATAGGAACGCCTATGAGTTCATCAACTACCTTACCTTAGATGAAGATAAAGATGGTAAGAGTGTCGATGAAATAATGTATCGAGGTATGATTGGTTCTCTACTCTATCTTACATCTAGTCGACCAGATATTATGTTCAGTATTTGCAAATAAGCAAGATATAATCTCCTAAAGAATCTCACTTGACTGTTGTTAGACGTATTATCAGATATTTGATTGGGACATTCGACTATGGAATATGGTAAGAAAGATTAGATATCTTTGATCTCAAAGGTTTTTCAGATGCAGATTTTGCAGGAGATAAAATTGACAGGAAAAGTACAAGTGAAACGTGCCAATTACTTAGAAATTCTCTAATATCCTGGCACAGCAAGAACCAAAGCTGTATAGCCTTATCTACTACTGAAGTTGAGTATTTGGCAGTAGGCAACCGATGCACACAAGTCCTATTATTTGTGAATCAACTATTAGATTATGATTTACGCCTTACATGCCTTCCTATTATGTGTGATAATACTCGTGTTATTTGTTTATTAAAAAAACTCTGTACATCATTCTAGGGCTAAGCATATTAAGATTAAGCATCATTTTATATGTGATCATATTGCTAAAGGTGATATTGTGTTAGACTTTGTCAATACTGAAACTCAGTTAGCGGATATTTTTACAAAACCATTGCTTGAAGAAAGATTATGTTTCCTTCGTAACAAAATTGGTATTTGTACAATTCTCGTATAACTGTACTTAGTGTTATCTATAATTGTCTAAGTTTAATTTTTGTCCATATATATTCTTCGTAATTTTCGCCAAAAAAATCTTTTGGTACTTGATTAGTCTATGCATACATTAATTTTGAACTAAAGGTGAGTTTGCAGAAGGCAACTTTTCAGTTGCCCTTCATACGTCTCTCCGAGAATCGAGACGTCCTCTCAAAATTCTTTTAACCCCTTTCCCTCGATCATATCTCTCACTCTCTCAAAGAAACTCAATCTCTATCTCTCTATTTTCTTTTACTCATGGCCAAAACCAAACCCTCTCCTTCCTCCTCCATACCCAGAAGAAGCCATTACTTCAAGAAAACTAAAGATGATCCTGTTGATGTAGAATCCTCAGAAAGCACAGACCATCTATTGACCGAGGAAGATTCCGGTGATTCTCAAGAAAAAATTCTTATCTCCCAAAAGAGGGTGGAAAAACAACCAATGGAGTCCATCCCCAAACAATCTTCTCAGAAAAGAGGAAAAACTGGAAGTGTAGAGTTTGGCCCTGAAGACAAGATGAACTTCTATAGACCTGAAAAGAAGGCCAGGTTTGTTGCTTTCAAAGTAAAGTCGATTGCTTTTGGCCGCACTGTAAGTTTAAAATCCATGCAAAACTCTCACTGTGATGTTATTTTTGTGTTCGAAACTCAGAAACTTGTCTCTCTATTTGCTACTGTTGGTGATACTATATATGAAGAGCATGCATGTATGTTTTATGCAAATATGTTTGTGAATGACAAAGATGATATAGAATCCGTGGTTTTAGGAACTCGTATTATTCTTGACTCTAATCAGTTTGAGAAAATCTTTGCAACAATGTTTGTTGAGTATAGTTTTTTTGTGCAGCACTCCTAGCCAGATAATTTTGAAGTGTCATTTGAGGAAGCCAAAAGTATGTTGTCTGAAAACTCTCCTGATATTGGTCCAAAAGTTTGAAATTTGAACACCGCATACTAGCCCACATTATTGCTGCCACATTATTATCCCGTACTGGTTCACTTAATACTTTGTCTCTCAGAGATGTGTTTGTTTTGTACTGTTTGGTAAATGGGAAGGCCATCAATTGGTTTGCCTGGGTACATCAGTACATGCTTGAAAGCATCAGGGGTGTCTCATCTTCCGCTAATAGTTTGCCCTACGGTTTATTAATCTCTCATATCTTGAAAGTTATGAAAGTGGATATGTCCCTCTATGATCCTAAAATCATCTCCAACACATATGACAAGATTGCATTTGCCATGATGGGATACACCTTGATTGAGGGTACATGGCTTAAGAAAGACAACACCTGAGTCCATTCCTCATTAGAGCACTGGAGGGATTAAATCTGAAGCCAACAAATCCTCTTCCTCAGATCAGCTGCTGCTAATGCAGCAAAATATTGTAGGTATCAAAGAATTACTAACATCTATGCAGGAACGGGTAGACAAGATCAGGGCAGTAACCAAGAAAACTGGAGCAGATGTGGCTAGGCTAAGGATTATTCTCCAAGCTACAAGGAGGCAGGGAATCAGGGCTATGCAGGATGTAACTGAGAAGCTGACCAAAGTCACCAAAGATATTGATGCCTATTATGACAGTTTCTGCACCAAAGTGATCAACACCCTACAGTATTTTCTTAGAAGGAATTAAGTGTCTGGGATGCTTAGACAATCTTTTTATTTTATTTTATGTGGTGGATGTTAAAACTGCTTCTTTTGGTTGTGTCCGAATGACCATGTCAGTCGACTATGCTCAGTATAACTGCTAGTTGTATATAATTTTTGCCTGCTTAACTAGTACTATTGTTAGCTATTATTCTTCTTGCTCTTTTTGATTGACGTCAAAGGGGGAGAAGAAAAAGAGTACAAAGACAGGAGGAGAAACAAACAAAGGAAGACAAGGAAGAGCTCCAAGACAGGGGGAGTACACATAAACAAAGGAATACAAGGAAGAGCTCTAAGATAGGGGGAGTACACTCGTAAAAGGGAAGTACCCATAAATTAGTCGAACTCTTTTTAGATTATTGTCATCATCAAAAAGAGGGAGATTGTTAAGTTTAGAATTTTAATAATGATCAATAATCTAAAGAAGCCTTGACTAATGACATCTTATTGTGTGCAGATCTGGAAAGCAAAGACGTTGATGAAAGGAAATAAGATCATACTCAACGGCTATGTATTTTGAACTTTGCTCTATATGGAAAATGAATCAATCAATTAAAGAACAAAGAAGGAAAGAAGATCAGTCAAACTTGTTAAAGATTCTCAAGCGCGCGCAAGAATGGGAAGAGAGATAATCACGGTTGGAGACCAAATCTAGAACAATCTGTGGAAGCTCAAATCAAGGAGAAACGGAGAAAACAATTCTTATGATTAAGGATGAATCTAGCGACTCTTTCAAGCTATATCTCACATGGAAAGGTCTTCAATAATTGTTGCCATACAATCCCAAAAGACAAGGAAACAGAAGACTCATTGAGCTATAAAGGAAGAAGTAGAAGAACATCAAAAGATATGCAACTACATCATCTGTTTCTACGCCTTTCTAGTTCTTAATACAAATACTATATTCTTGAGTCTACAAGTGTCACAAAAGATAGGAAGAGATAGAAAACAAAACGAGAGTTATGTCAACATCAGAAAGAATCATTGTTGTTGTATATCGTTGCTGGTGAACGTACTAAAACCATCACTGTTGTAAACACTTACAAAAGATCTAAGAGAACCCTTGTGATCCAAGGGAACTGGACGCAGGTACCACACCGGTACTGAACCAGTATAAAAATTATTGTGTCTTCTTTACTTTTCTGTTTCCTCAAGTTTACTTTTACTGCGATCAATCACTGTGTAAAGTCTAGACGACTAAATTCTTACATAGTCAACTAAAATTTTTAAATCAGTTACAATTCACCTCTCTTGTACTTTCTTTGCTGTCATTCTTATAATGCTATCCGTTGATCTGGTCTTTCCTCGGAAGACCCCCAAATTTCTCTCCATCCAGTTGTGATAAACACTTGCAGACATGCACAATCTGTGCACATTTGCCTCAGCCGCCTTTGGCATTATCCACTGCCCACAAGACCTCTTCAGACCACAAGACCACTTAATTTTTTTCTTTTAAACAATGTAATGTACATGTAAATGTGATTTTTATAGAAATCTCGATCTACTAGATTGACACCAATAGACACTACACCTTTCAACCTAATGACCATAAAATAAATAATATTGGATATGAATACAATGAAGATATAGAAATATTCGTGGAAAAAAAATCAAAATATATTATTTTTTTTATGTAGGCAACCAGATTTGAAATTCACACTTAGACTAATTTAGATTCATGTCGCAACGGTTTACTAAGGAGGTAAACGCACTTTATCTATAGGTTCTCGACTTGCTAAGCTTGGACACGAAATGTCTAGCTAAATCAAAATGTTGCAATGATCTTGTCACACCTTCTCGATCGTAAGAATTTCAACATTTAATACATATATAACTCGTGCCTAACACTTTCTTCTTATCTGCTAATTCATGAATACCCAATTTTTCACCCTTCGACGACATTATATCTCCTCAAATTTTGCCTGGTGAAATTTTTTAATACCCCTTAAATTCCTATTTATGTGAGAAGGTGAAGACCAACAATGTACATTAATATCTCTTCATGCAATTATAATAATTTGGCGAAATACTTCGAAGACGGAGCTAGGATTTGAGCTTTTCCTTTCTAAATTTTAGAAAATAAAATTTATTGGGTTTTGAATAAATTATTTATACATATTAAGTGAATTTTTTTTTAACACAAATGTATGGTTTGTGCCAAAGCTACTAAATTTTTCGAACCCATAAACTCAATTGTCGCTCTGCCCCGTAAATTTCAGCTTTATATATACAGGTCATGTGTTTCTAAGACGTTGGAGATATTCGCCTTGGGTAATATTGTAATCTATGTAAAATAAGGCCTTTCAATTATTTTTGCCTTATTGCTCCAATATAATAAACCTTAACTCTGCAAGTCAATGTATATTAGCATTGCTTAAATTTTGTAGTATTTTAAGTTTAGTAAAGTTCGTAACTCAAAGTTAAAAACATTTTGGAATGAACTGTCACAAGAATCATTAACTGAAAATGGACATGCTTTTAGGATTTGAAATTGATTTCTTTCATCTGTGAGCGACAAGGTGGGTTGCTCTGATGGTAAGCACTCTCCACTTCCAACCAAGAGGTTGTGAGTTCGAGTCACCCCAAGAGCAAGGTGGGGAGTTCTTGGAGGGAAGGATGCCGAGGGTCATTTGGAAACAGCCTCTCTACCCCAGGGTAGGGGTAAGGCCTGCGTACACACTACCCTCCCCAGACCCCACTAGTGGAATTATACTGGGTGGTTGTTATTGTTGTTGTTCTTTCATCTGTGAGCAAAAATAAAACCACAACGCTTGCCACAAAGGAAAAGTTCCATACTATTATTTTGGAAATTGTCTAAATAAGTAAGCATGCAGCAACTGAATTTAACACAAAGTAAAAGAGTGCGAGTTAAATTAAATGCCAATATATATGTGGTATATTGAGGGGCAAAATAGATACTCCCTCCGGTCCACAATAATAGCCTGTTTGGTCAAGCTTCTCAAGAGGCCAACAGTGTTTTTTTTCTCAAAAATACTTTTTTTTTCCTGACTTGAGGTATTTGGCCAAGTTTGTTTTAGGGAAAAAAGTATTTTTGGGAAGAAGCAGAAGCAGTTTCTGAGAAGCAGAAAAAAGTAGTTTCTTCCCAAAAGTAGAAGCAGAAGCAGAAGCAGTTTTGACTTTTCTTCTTACCAAAAATACCCTTAACAAATATAGTATATACCAAAATAACAGTTAAACCTAATACTTAGGATATTAATGTATAAATATTTCTTATTATTTTTAGGATAGTTTTCTAATATATAGTGACTTTAGGGGTGAATGCTTTTATATTTGTTGAATAATTTTTAATATATTTAACGTATATTAAAAGAATTAAGTACTTTTAAATTTTATTTTCATATTTTACTTAAATAAAATAAAAAGATTTAATAATTGCCTGTAATAACAATTTTTTAAGATTATTTATTTACTTATAATATTAAGTATTAAGTAAATCTATTCATGTCCTTATTCGTAATTTGATACTTAAAAGCACTTTCCGAAAAGTTAGGTCAAACACAAATTATTGCTCAAAAGTGCTTTTCAGAGTGATTAGCCAAACACAAACTGCTTTTCTCCAAAATTACTTTTTTCAAAAGTACTTTTAAAAAAAGCACTTCTCAAAATAAGCTAATTTCTCCAGCTTGGCCAAACAGGCTATAAGTGATTTTTTAGTTATTTTCATACAGATTAAGAAATTCACCTTTTAACATTAATTAACAATAAAATTGATCATATTAACTTTTATTATCTCTTCACATAAACACTCCTAACACATACCCCAACTCTATTTACTCCAAGGGCAATATAGAAAAAAAATAATTAATTCATTCTTGAAATCTGAAAAATCACTTATTTTGGACCATAAAAAAAGGTCAAAAAATTACTTATTGTGGACCAGAGAGAGTAACAATATACTAGTTGATGAGTGGTAAAAAATAAGGTTTATGAATATTTGTTTTAATCCTGGTTTACATGAAAATGAAAAATCAGTCGCGTATATTAACCAATACTAATATATTGTTATGTTGTTAATAGTTTAAAATATAGTTAGAAATTGATAAGTTAGACAAATTTTTACGTTAAGGTACAAAAATCTCATTTTCTTTATTAAAAAAAAATCTAAAACAATATAAGAGAGTTGTAATTGGACCATTAATAACTCTCTTTGCTTGTCTATTCCATATTTCCATTCATACAATAGTCCGACATCAAGTGATTCAAAATAATTTTTAATAAGGTGTTAAGTCTAGGTTTCCAACATAATATCACCTTCCTTTAACAAATATTCTATATGTAAAATTGTAATAGCTGTATTTTATTCTTTGCATTGGACTTTCCAACATTTCGCTACAAAAGAACTCCTATTTAGGTGTGTTGAAGTGTTCCTTACCAAAATATTTTTTGTTTTCAAAACCCAGACTTAAAATATTTGTTTAAGGGTGAAGCTATTTCAACCGTTTCACAAAACGATAAAATTTTAATAATTACAAGGAAAATATACAAGTTGCTACCTAAACTTATTTCGAAAGCTCATTTATATATTTTAATTTTACGGGTGACCTTTTACCCCCTAATTTTGTTTCAAGTAAATTTATTATCTCTTTAAGTGGTGAAGTGACAAAAAAAAAAGTAATCTCCACCCATGTTAGGCGCGTGAAAAGTAAAAAACATACATAAAATATAGTAATATTTTTTACAATTGGGACTTAATAAAACTTAACAAGTGAGGGTCCACTTTTTATTTTACGAAGCTTTATCAAAATAAAATAAAGATAAAAATAAAATAAAAGGAGGAGATCCTCGCCCCCTATATGCCCCTAACCCAAAATCAAGCTAAAGCAGAGTTGTGCGTAAGTCAAGTATATTCTAGGAAAGTAAATAAGGACATGACCTTCTTGTTGTTACAAATATGTACTTTTAGAAATTACATTAGAATGGTCCATTAAAATGCTTTTGGCTAATCCACATTATTTGTCTCATTTGCTGCAAGAGATATGAGGAAAGTTGTTAATAATTGAAAAATAATAAGGTCCGTTAATGAACTTGAGTAGGAATAATTCAAAGTTCATAATTGGTCTAAAATAAGTCGGTCTAAATTACACCGAAAAGTGAGAAAATCCTATGTGTGATTTGGCCGGAAAATTTCATTCGAGCAAGATTAATTTTTCTTGATTTTTTTTTTAACACTCCTTTTTGTTGTTCTTCTAAGAAGAGGGTATCATGTTCTTTTTCTTTTTGGTTGATTCTTATATACTTTAGCACCATTAAAATCTTATGTGGGGTAGGA